>PVIR01037677.1:0-14981 GCA_004026965.1 Petromus typicus | reverse complement strand
TAAGTAATTTAATCTAGTTCTATAAGATAGTAATCAAATTGATATCAGAAAAATACTTCTTTCAAACAAAAATTCAGGCTTTAACCATTGTTAGTTGTTTATAGTACAACATCACTTGTGTGAAACGGACATGTATAGACTTTGGAGGAAAAAAGGTGGAAATCTAGAGTGCATTTCTAGAGTAAAAGTGGCCTTTCTAAATTTACCTGTAGTTATTTTTTCAGACTATTCAAAGTCTCTTACAAATAACATGGAGAGAGTGACAGACATCTATTTTATGTATAATAAATGATAAAGGCTTTATCAAAAAGTATTTTAAATGTGCACTCCAAAACTTGCTAAAATCTAAGCTAAAGCTGAGAATTTGATAATACCTGATACTAAGGAGACAGACGCAAGGCAATTTACAGTTTAAAAAGAAAAAGTGATTTAATTTTTTTTTTTTTTTTTTTTGAGACAGGATCTCGCTCTGTAGTTCAGGCTGGTCCTGTGCTCACTGGCAAGCCTCAAACTCAGCAATCCTCCTGCCTCTGTCTCCCAAGTGCTGGTGAGCATGAGTCACCGTGCCCTGCATTGTTTTATGTGGTTACCAGGGATCAAACCTGGGACTTTGTGCTTGCAAGGCAGGCACTGGAACCTCTGAGCTAAATCCCCAGCCCTTAAATGTTAAGTGATATATACAAAGATGGTAACAATGCAATTTACTGTAATCCATTAACACTTAGTGACTACTTACTGTATGCCAGGTCTTGAGAAGGATTTCATCTTTGTGCTTAAAGAGCTCACTTCGGCATGAAATGAAAACAGATACAAATAATGAAAAGGCAGTGTTGCAAAAGTTTGGCATTGAGTTGCTAGAATGAATTTTTGAGGAATCTGTTTGCACCTCGATATGTGAGCTATGCAGCTATAACATGCAAATGAAAGCACAGAGATAGATTTTTAACACAAATGGGAATTTTACTTTTTTTCTGTTCTCATCC
This sequence comes from Petromus typicus, assembly GCA_004026965.1. Classification (NCBI taxonomy): domain Eukaryota; kingdom Metazoa; phylum Chordata; class Mammalia; order Rodentia; family Petromuridae; genus Petromus; species Petromus typicus. The sequence goes on along the minus strand of PVIR01037677.1, from coordinate 13,998 downwards.
CCACAGTTATCTGTGTCAGTACGTAGAACTATGCATTTTTTAAAAAATCTTTTTAAGTCACTGCGCTGGTATTCGATTGTGTGAACAAGCTTTTACTTAACCAGTCCCCTGGGGCTGGATATTAGGTGAGTTCCAGTCATAATACAGTACTGCAGTAAATGTTCTTACATGGCTCAAACACATGCAAGTGTAGCCATGGGATAAATTCCTAGAAGTGCAGTACTTGAATCAAAGTAAATGCTTTTATTTATGTTAATACATTCTAAAATAATTGAGAAATTCAGTGCATGTGTAAGTGACCATGTACCCAGATTTTCATATTAATCAAAAGGTTAAATGTGAAATATCAAACAGGGAAAGGCAGGGTAAGGGGACTTGGGGAGTTTCACCTCCTAGAGGAGCAGGAAGAATGTGATATATTTTAGTTCTAAGGACCCAAGAGCTTTACGCCTTTGGTACCTTCTCTCAGTGAATGCCAAGCCCTGTTAAAATGATCTCTGGTAAGACTTGTGAGTGACTCTTTCTGGCCCCTGGGCTCCAGCTACCTGACGGAATCTCTCCATTTAACTCTCACATCTCATACTCACCCACAGAGCTAGCTGACTGCATGATTCTCAGCTCCACCATCCTAAACCAGTTCACCGACTCCCTCCAGCAAGCACCCTCTGCTTCCAGCACTTCACTGACTCACATGAATTTTCTCTTCACAAATGTCTCCATCCATTCCACTCACTGTATCCCCAGTCACTCATCCTGGCTTCTCTGCTACCCACCACACGTGCACACACCTCATAATCCACCCTTCCCTGACTTTCACTTCCTCCTGTTTTCTCCCAGTGTTGAGGGAGTGTTAGCCTCTTCCTTTCCATTTACAAGATAAAAGTTTAAATTCCTTAACTAGATATTCAGAGGGCTATCACTTTGCAAAAACCTTATTCGTTATGTTCTCTATGATGAACACACCATTCTAGTGCCAGCGCTTGCAGACTGGTGAATGAAAATGTTCTGCATCTCACCTGAGAGCTCTGTCACACATGTATCTCCTTCTGGATCCCATCCCCTGACCATCTACCCCTCCAACTTTGTCCATCCTTACAGTTCAACACAAGCTCAACTCCCCTTCTCTAGCATATAGCTGAGCTCGACTCTGTCAATTTTTTTTTTTTTTTAAGGTTTTTTGAGACAGGGTCTCGCTTTGTGGTTCAGGCTGGCCCTGAGCTCAGCCTCCAACTCACATCACAGCAATCCTCCTGCCTCTGCCTCCCAAGTGCTGGGATTACAGGTGTGAGCCACCACACCATGCCTGGCACTGTGGTACGTGGTACTTACTGCGGCTGGGCGTGAGTTTGCATGCCCAGTATGGTATGTGGTTCCTGGGGATCGAACCCGGGTTCTTGTGCTTGCAAGACAGGCACCAGAACCACTGAGCTAACTCCCCGGCCCTCGACTCTGTCAATTTGAATCTTAATCCCACCCTGCCTCACACTGTAATCCAACTTTTTCATCACTATATCTTACCTGATTAGTAGATTCTTGTGTCTCATTTGTATCATATATTGCATCATACTACAGTTACAGTGACCTTTGCTTTGACCATAATCATCAACTGAGAAATAATTATTTTCACTAAATCCATCATAGATAAACGAGACATGGTTCTAGGAAAATCGTATCCTAATAAGGGGCACACAACTATCACTACAGTGCAGAGTACAGCCTGGGTCTCCTCATTGCAGCGTGGGTTTCTCTTTTCCTCATCATGATTTCTCTGAGTTCATATAAAATACATTTGTTCTAGTGACTTACATGGATGCCTAGGAAAAGGCTGCACTTGTCATAGAAGCTCTTGTAAACAGAAAAATCTATCCGTTCTGTGTCTAGTTAAGTTAGAATTAATAGGGTACAGTAATACTTTAAGTATCAACATGCTTTTGAGCCATGGATCTTCTCCTATAGACTTTGTTTCTTTCAGATCTACTAGGTGGCAAGCAGGTGTATTTTAGAGGGACACACTTTTTTTTTTCTTGGTGAGAATGAAACTTCTGTCCACAGCAAATGGTCTTTAAGTTAAGAACAGTAGGAAGCTGGTCCAGTATCAGTGCAACTGTCCCCAGAAACTGCCAGCTGTCATTACAAAATCTTTGACCCCTCTGCTTTAAGGGATGCCTTCAGTGCCACTGCACCGAGGTGAGCTGCCTTGCCTCTGCTACAGTTCATCACGTTAGCTGGTTTCTGGGTACACTTGGGCACATGTTTCTTGGTAATGCTCTCGAGGAAGCCTAAAGCAGTTAGGATTTCAGTGCCAGTAAAGAAACCAATTCAGGGTCCTTTGGGAGTAAATCTTACCTTTTGAGATAGTGTTGTGAGAACAGTTTAAATGTACATTAAGCTGTTATCTACCCGTATACTGTACAGGTGAGACCACACGAGTTGTGTTCCGTATTAAATGCCTAGTTTACACCTTAAAATTCCTTCTTCCATATCACTTATTGTGTTCCTTACCATATGTTTCTGAGTGCACTGGAGCTTTTAGGTTTGTACTGACAGTGGCTGTATATGTAGAGAAATCATCAGTGGAAACATCTGAGTTCATCAGCATACAAAAATATTGAGCCTATGCTAAAGAAAACCACCCTACCTAACGAGTATTCTTATATGGATTTGTGCAGATCGTTAACCTACAAGTTTCTGGACACCTACCTAAAGATCCTTTAGCATTCTTTGTTACATCTTGAAATAAGATCATTAGAAATGAGGGCCCGGGATTTAGCTCAGTGGTTCCGGTGCCTGTCTTGCAAGCTCAAGGACCCAAGCGCAAGGACCTGGGTTCAATCCCCGGTAACCACATAACAATACTGGGTGTGGAGACTCACGCCCACCAGCAATCAGCACCACATACCACAGTGCCTGTAATCCCAGCACTCGGGAGGCGGAGGCAGGAGGATTGCTGTGATGTGAGTTGGAGGCTGAGCTCAGGGCCAGCCTCAACTACAAAGCGAGACCCTGTCTCAAAAAAAAAAGATCATTAGAAATGAAAAGGAGCATTGGAGAAGGGCAATGAACCACTGGCAGATTAAATAAAGCAAATATGAAAAACAAAAAGTGAAATGGTTACAAAAAATAGATGGCAAATACAGAGGATGGTTAAATATTAAAGAATGTTATACTTAGATACTTGAAAATAATGGCACTCTTGTCGAATGTGTCTAGAATGAATTTTAGTGCTATAATGAGCAGGATGTTGGTCCATCATATGTCTGTATTTGTTAATCTCAAATATTTTTGAGTGTGTACATAGGAAAATATTAAATTCTTATGGAGGTCATTTGTGTATGCAGGTAAGAAAGAATTTATAATTTATATGGTTTTATATTTTTTGTAACTGTTACACAATAGGATTGTATTGTATGCAATACAATATCTATGTATGCATGGATTTGTTTAAATAAGAAAAAAAGAGGAATGCTGTCTATATTATAAGTGATCATTTTTCCAACTTAGATCTATGAACCGTAGTCACTCAAATTTTTCAGTTTTCCCTGCAGAGTAGGGATGGAAGAGTGTATGTATTTTAACCTATGCTGGGTGCTGATTTTCCACACAGCTGAACACAACAACTGTGAACAATTGTGAGGAGATAGTTCAGCAAATGGGCTCCAGAGTCAGTACAGAGCTGGTGAGATTCTTGTGTGCAGTCCTTACCAGCTGTTATTAAACCTATGTCCTCCTCCTTGAAGTTTGTTTTCTCATCATTATAATAATAATAGTATCTACTTATCTCAGAACACCTGGCAAGGTACCTGACACAATATCTAATATAACTATCATTATGATCAATAAACTCTTCTGTAGAACCTTCCTACCTGAACCATCTGGCTCTTTCAGCCAGTCCTGTCACCACGTCCTTTTTGCACACTCAGCCAGGGTGCTGAACATCAATTTCTCTTTTATCTTTCATGCCGTAGTCCACACGGCCATCCTGGTGCTCACACTGTCATCGCTAGCTCCATTATCAAGTTCTCTTTGCAGGCATTTCCCCAGTTCTCTAAGCAGGATAACTGCCTTCTTCCTACCCCACTTAAAACAGATAAATGTTCATGTTTGCTATTTGTTCATACTCACCACAGTCTGTGACAGGATTAGTCAGCACCACATGCATTTCTGGTGGTTCTACATCTAGATCTTGAACCTCCAAGGAAGAAAAAAATCCTGAATGAGTGAATGTACTGTGGTACATCTTAAAACTTCATGATGCTAACATTCCTCTATAGACTTACAAAAAGATCTTAGGTACCCACTCCTGGAATGTTTTGTTATTGAAGGATAACAATAATACATAGCTAACTCACAGTAGTGTCAAACCCACAATGGCATGTAGTGTATGACCTGAAGCAAACACACTGTTGATAAAGACCCTTAGTGGTCTGCCTCCCAGTATACAACAATTATGTGCTCAATACCCAAATAGTGGCTTTTCTCATTATCTACAGTTTTATGCTAGATTTTCCTCTTAGTCCAAAATTTTTCCAGATATCTCAGAACTACAACTGGAAAGTCAACTTCAGCCTTCAACAGTATACAATTATGTGCTCAATACCCAAATAGTGGCTTTTCTCATTATCTACAGTTTTATGCTAGATTCTACTCTTAGTCCAAAATTTTTCCAAGTATCTCAGAACTACAACTGGAAAGTCAACTTCAGCCTTCCCTTTTTGTGTGTGTTTAAAACTTCTTTTATGGACTAAGTAGAATTTTGTCCTCTAAAAAGTAGCGTTATCTTTTTCTAAGAAAATATTTTCATGATGCATAAGTACTTAGGGTTTTTTTTGGTTTTTTTTTTTTTTTTTAGTAGAAATTCACCATTTTTGCCTTTTCTAAATTGAGGTAATGTAGTTTGCCCATTTTCCTTCTCTGATTTGTTTACAAGTTTCACAAACATTCCTATCATTTTAACTTGGTTTTTAGAACAGTGAGTTAACAGCTACAAAATTCACACACAGATCAATCTTAGATGTCCATATAAAAATTCTACCATATGATAGTTATTTTAAGTTCAATATGAATAATACCTAAGAAAAAAGAACAGTTCACTCCTATATGAGCAGGCTTAAATTTGGAAAAATATAAACTGCTACCAACCAAGGAAATCTGCTTACACTCACGAAATACAAACTTTTAAAAACACTTTCAACACTGGAAATCTATTGGATAGGTATTTTGAGAAGCAGTTTCTCTCATGAAAGTTTCATTCATTTTACTTAAAGTTCAAAATTCTCATTTTAATCATAGTAAATCTAATCAAGAAATATATATCACTCTCTTAAAAGAAATAGACTCAAGCCAAGGCTTTAGCTCAGTAATTCCAGTGCCTGCCCTGCAAGCATAAGATCCTTAATTCAGTTCCTGGTACAAAAAAGAAAAGAAAAAAGATAAAAAGAGACTCTATTTTAAAAACAGAATTCTTCAAAGAGAATCAGGTGTGAATGTTTTAAACAGCTGTGATGTTCAGAGGATAAGTGGCAGTTTTCACAGTACTGAAGTGAGCGTGGTAGTAGATTTCAGTAGGCATTGGCAGGCTTGTCCTGGGCACAGTCTCTGTCTTCACCATGTGTCTGCCCTTTCTGCAGCACGCAATGCCCTTCTGGAGAGTCTCTAGTCACTCAGACCTCATGGCGCTCCATCATGCCTTGGAACTAGAGTACCTGTAACAGCCACGAGGCGCTGTGACACCGCACAACTGCCCTATGACCAAGGCCCAGACAGTAGGCCTGCGTCTCACATCAGCGCTGGACTCCAGGATGTAGCATTTCCAACATACTGATGCGCAGCTGCTGTCAGTCTTGACCTCTGCTCTTGCAGTCCATGGAGGACCACATTTACTCTTCAGAACCGCTGTTGACTCTGTACTGTGAATCCAATGAAAAGAAGCCATGAAAATGTTCTAGCACAGTGTAATATGTCTTTGCCACAGTAACAACATGGTTCAAACCTGTGAAGAAAGGACCTGCAAACACTTCAGCTTTTAGCATTTTTCATGTGACAGAAACAGCCTCTCTCTACAGCAGATCTGATTGCACAACAAAGGCTGGACTGGATTCCTGAATATCAGTGGAGGAATTTTCTCGTACAAAAAGGTTTACTTTTTTGGTGTTTCATACCCAGGGTAATCTGTAAATCTCTACTTATTTATGAACAGACTTTTAAAAAACAGATTTACTGAGGTATAATTCATATACAGTTCATCCAAACAGACTTTTTGGCATCAAAGAATAGAAGAGATGATAACATAATAAGTGATTAAAGGCCTTTGCCTCATACTGTGGCAAGTTCTTTGAATATTAGCACATTGCAAAGTAAAGTATGTCTAATTTAAGCGTGTAATATGTACATCACTGAGACAATCATGTACAGAAAGAATTTTTGGTGTAAATTTGTAATAATGGATGATTCTTTTACATATTGATAGTAAAATGATATTGAAAAGTAGTAATGCCTTGATCGTGAAGCCTGGGGCAACATGTGCACAGACTGTTGTGTGGTGCCTTATTCAAGGATTGGGTATAAATATGTAGATAATGAATTTTTTAAAAACTAATGTTGTCAAGACCAAAAGCATGGGTATTAAGTGTCAATAAGGATTTTGTTTTCCAAATAGTTTTTCCTCTCGGTTCCAACTTTTAAAAATGAGGTCAAGAGGGCCTTGATAAAAATGACAGAGCAGTTTGATTTGAAAAATGTCCTCTCGCCACCTCATTTTTTTTCATTTCAATGCTAATGTATTATATGTAACTACTTGGGAAAAAATGATTATTCAAATGCTTCATCCCACAGAAAGAATATAGATGATAGATATATTTTATTAATAAAATGGTTTGTGAATTGGAGACTAGCGGAGTTTTCATGTGCTCAGAATTATTGCTGTGCCTGCATTTTCTTGTTTAGATTAAAGAAGGACATTAGCACATAGCTGGAAATCCTCAAAACTTTACCTGACTCCCTACATTTATACTGTCTTCCTTCCTGGCAAGTTCATTGCTACCAATGGACATGCCTCATCAGCATCACCAAAATCACATTACACTCCTCTTACATAATAATCATAAATCTTGGGAAATAAAAATCGTCATCTTTGTTATATCCATAAGAAAGTTTCTCCCAAAGCAAATGATTTGTCTGGACTTTAGTCATTTTCATTTAAAGCTTCATTGCCATGGAACTACTCTTCGGAAGAACTGTCTTTCCTGTTACACGAGTGAGGATCCCAGCCTTGACCCAGACTAGTAAAGGGCTACCCCATCCTCCTCTGAAGGTTCACGTTGCTGCTACAATTAGTCATTTGTGAATTCTCCAAAGTGTTTTAACAATTGAATTAGGTTCCTTTTTGCTGGAAGCAAACAGAAGTTGACAATTTTTTAAACTTTTCCTTCTTATGTCTATGCAGCTTGAAAAGACAAAATTCATCTTGGCCTTATGTGTGTTGTGTCCACAACTGTGTACAGAATTCTTTATTGTGTTTAAATTAATAAAATTGATTTGCGAAGTACTGTATACTCCTTGAGTGCCAGCCTCATCTTTTCCTCATGGTTATATGAAGTAGTAGCAAGATCTTGGTTGCACTAGAACATTCAAAGTCCAAAGAAAGGAAATTGTAGGAATCACCTGTAGCAGTATCTTTATCAGTGCCATAGGGGATCAAAACTAGACAGTAGTGCTGTTTCTTTGATCACTGTAAGAACTGATGCCTGGAAAAGCTCTTTACTTCCCTACAAATACATCTACTGGATCCTGATTTAAATCTTTCAATTATAGGAGAGAATGCAGCATAAGATATCTTGAAGAGCAAGTCATAGATTTAGCTACTTAAATACTCGGGATGGCCAATAAGGCAGTTTCATTTAAAAAAAAAAAAAAAAAACATTCACAACATATCACTCCATGATTAATCACTGACAGAGCTATAAGACAGCACAGATTCCTTCCTCCTGAGAATTTAATCTTAGAAATACAAGATTCATACATGAAAACGTGAAAGAAAATCAAGCATACAGTTGTTTGACCCATAATCAAGCACACAGTTGTTTGACCCATCTGTGAGCTCCATGATGTGTGTATCTATATATCTATATCTCCACATGCACACATCAGGCCAAAGCAGCTTGAACAGTGAGATATCAACCCTAAAAAGGAACACAGCTGGGGAAAATATTTCAAAAGTGCCTTGGGGGTGAGAGTGAAAGGATGATTAGGTTTTAATTGAAGAAGGTATTAAAGTGGCCAGAGTGGAAGACATACACTCAGAAGGTGAATTTTTGAACACGATATCCACCGGCTGCAACACTGACATTTCTCCTTCTTTGACCATGGAATAAAACTCAAATTCCTCCCCCTGACATGCTAGAGACCTGCAAACCCACACTGTTTTCTTCTCAGCGTTGTCTCTTATTACTGTAATGACCACACTTCAGCCGAGTAGGCCAGTATATCAGGCTGTGGAGCGAACCGAGCTGCGCTGAAGCAGCTCTGCCTCCTTCCATGCTGTCCAGTTCTGTCAGTGACATCCTTGGCCTCAGCACACCCAAGTGGATGAGCTCTAGTCCCTCCTCCCCTCAAGCCGCTGCTCTCCCGCAGCGGCAGGCAGCTGTGGCTGCTTCTCTTGACCGCCCCATCCTGCCCAGTCTGTATCAGCAGTCCATTTTCAGGGAATGGACCCATCACAGCCCCGCCTCAGCACTCTCCTCGGTAGAACTGCGTCTGCTCCTTGAAGCTGGTAGAGACAGACAAGAAGTGAATTACTGAATAAACGAGTGAAATAATCTGACCAGAAAGGCAAAGACCTTCAACCGAGTATACTTCAATATTTTGGTATTTTAGGTACGAAAACCACGCCCAACAGGCCCAAGAGAAAAGGAGTAGTTGACTTTGTGAAGGAGAAACCAGAAGACCTGATCAGGGGTTTGTTCTGAACTTTTAAAAGGGAGACCAGTAAGTGTTGTACGCAGGGTGGGGTCTAATTTACACTTCAAGAGAAACTCTAGCCACTAGATTCAGACTGGCTATGAGAAGTAGGGAAACCAATTTATCAGGGCCTTAGGACAGGCCAGGTAAGCATGGTCAGACTCCAACCTGGATGATGAGCATGGATACCTGGGTCTGCTTCCAGTAACATGATGACCAGAGTGGCTAATGGACCAGGCAGACCAGAGAGACCCAGAGGAGTCCAGGCCTGTCTCAGGTAAGGTATCTCCACACTGTGAAATGGGATAAGCCAGTGTTTCAACTGTGGCTTATGTAGACAAGTTCACATATATGTACACACACATACACACATATATATATACATATATCTAATGTGTAATGTATATATGTGCATATATATGGATGCATATGTATGTATCTGTGTGTATATATCTAGATATACATATATAGATATACATGTTTGAGACACTACCTGGCAAATTCTTTAATGTTTCCTATTATTATACGAAGTTTTCACATGTGTGGGTTTTTTCTCCCAAGCCCTCGCCTGGCTTAGAGATCAGGCTGGTCCCTGACTGTAGCCACTGGGCCAGTGGTTGTTAAATGACTGATCGCAAAAATCTGTGCAGGGCTCCGTGCACATTAGGAAGGACAGCAGGGGTGGAGCTCGTGTGGGCAGGATGGCAGGCACCTGGAGCTCAGAGATACGATGGAGCCAGGAGGAAGCAGGTAGGCAGGGCTTACTGTCCACCTCGGAGTAAACCTCCGGGCTTTGTGTTCCTATTACACACCAGTGTGACTGGTTCCCCTTCATGGGAGAAAGAAGAAGAAGAAGACAGTTCATGGATCCAGGAATTTAGCTCAGTAGTTCCTGTGTCTGCCTAGCAAGCACAAGGTCCCAAGTTCGATCCCCAGTACTACATATCACAGTGCCAGGCATGGTGGCTCAAGCCTGTAATCCCAGCACTTGGGAGGCAGAAGCAGGAGGATTGCTGTTGAGTTTGAGGCTTGCCTGGGCTACACAGTTGAGTTCAAGAGCAGTTTGAACTACAAAGCGAGTCCCTATCTCAAAAAATTAAAAAGGTCAGAAATTATTGTTCAGTCCCTGCTCTGGTACCCACAGCCCCCTTGGGGTGGAATTTATACCCCAAGGAATTTACCCCACAAGGCGTATGATCTCAGGGAGTCCTTCGTATTGTACAGACTACAAACCTCAGGTGAAGTGCTTTACCCAACAGGGCACACTCCAGTGAGGCAAAACCACGATCTGAACCCACCACCGTGGATGCAACGGAGAAGGTTAGGGTTATGAGGCCACTGAGGTTTGGTTTTTACTCCCTCCTTCACTGCATCAGCGTGGTCTCAGCCCGCCCCATCCAGTTTTCTCCCTGGCCTCATGTTCACATGATCAACTTCTGACTGTATACATTTTTATTTTAACAGTAACATCCCAATGCTGTCATCTTCCTAAGTTTGGTTTAGAATTTGTCTCTCAACAAGCATTTACAAATGTCAAGAGAAACATACATACAGTTTTGTAATTTTTCAAATTTGCTTTTCAGAACATTTGCATGACATGGCTGTTTCCCAATTCAAATGAATATGAAGGGGCCATTTGCTTAACAGAACATGGCAATAATGGGCACTTGTGTGTTCATTTAGGACTTGTGAGAAATGTCCTTGTGGATTTTACCCGTGCTATGAACAGCTACGCGAGCCCTGGCCAATCCAGTGCCGACCATCCCATTCAGGAGAGCTTTTCTGGACATCCAGAGATCCCCCTTTCCGAAGCCTGGAAAGCTTATCTTTCTTTCAGTGTTTCTCTGAGCATTTCCATTTCTCTCATTCTGTGTGATTATACAAACTGACAGGATGACTTGTGGCAGAAGAAATGAAAGGGTTTGTAATTTAGGAAACCTCTGGCCCCACTGACTGAAAGCAGGTTGTTTGGAAAAAGGAAATCCTGACCTCAGCTAACTGGCAAATTCTGTCAGAAGCAATAGAAGGAGTGGAAGGAGAAAGAACAGTGCTAGGGAATTTTATTGGCAACTGAAGAAAAACGGATGCTCAGCCAGAGCAAAGCCCTTGGGGAAGAACTTGCCACTGGGGACAGAGACCTGCCCCGTGTCTCCAGGCACGCGGCTGTGCTGGGCCTGGCTGCTCTGGGTTAGGGGCTGGGTGCACCAAGGGCGGCGGCTGCTTGGGGTGGTAGCTAGAATAACAGCCTTGGCAGTGGACCTGTGCTGTTAGCTAAATCTCTGACACAGGCCCACCCTGGCTTCCTCACATTTCTCCTGGGCCCACGTGGAGGTGACGGGGCCACACTCGATCGGTACCCAGCGCTGGCCTGCTCTGACAGTCAGACGCACCCCTCCCTCCCCTGTGTGCTGCCTGTCAGCAGGGTTCTGCCAAGACCTACAACTCCACCAGAAAACACCTTGCATGCTCCACTCTCCTTACGGGTGATTCTTGGCTGCCCACACCTGGAAGTCAGCTGGGGTGCTCCAATCGATATCTATGCTTGAGCCTTGTCCCTGAGATTCTGATTTGATTTTTCCAGGGTGTGGCTTGTGCTGCATTTGTGCTCTGCTAATGTCAGCATGTGTACAAGAGACTTCCCTGCTCAGTCACCTGCCGCCAGGTAGGCCAGCTGGAGGAGGAGCAGTCTGGCTCTGGTTTGCTCTTTCCAGTCCTGCATAGGCCCTGAGACACTCGATCCCATCTCAAGTCCAGCCCGCAGATGTCCAGAGGAGCTCTGCTGTGAGCTCCCCTGTGTTGGAGGAGTCCTCAAAGAACCACCATCCACTGGGGAAAGAGATGGAGGGATAAAGCGGAGCCTGTAGCCAGGCATAGTGGTATACTGCTATAATCCCAGCACTTTAGGAAGCTCAGACAGGAAGATTACAAGTGCAAGTCCAGCCTCAGCATCTTAGTAACTTAGCAAAATCCTGTCTCAAAATAAAACAAAATTGCAATAAAACAGGGTTACAGCTCAGGATGAAGATCCTGGCTTCAATGTCAGGTACAAAAGCAAAACCAAAATAGTACTGTGCTGGGGTTACAACTCAGTGGTAGAAAGCTTTTGTGTGAATCCCCGAGTTCTGTGTGAGGCCTGAATTCCATCCCCAGCAGTGCTAAATAAATATAAACAAAAAATACCCGGCTGTGACACCGGCCACACTTGATCAGAAACACTTGTAACCCAAGAAGGTGAAGGTGGCCAAGAACTTTAATTTATGATGAGAGCCCCAAGAGCATAGCAGTGAATGTTACCTGAGGAAATAAGTTTCAAAGAGGAAGTAATGTTTTCACTGGCCTATCGAGGAAAAAGAGTAAGAAACAGAGACGGGTCAGCCTCAGTCTCCCCTAAGTTCCCCAGTATGCTGTCAGTCTGTTCAGGCCTCAGTCCCTTGAAGGCATTATGAATTTCTTCCTCCTCCCCCACTCCCCACTTTCACTACAACCTGCCAATTTCCACATGACATCTCTCTGTGTCCTCACCCATCTCAGTAGTGCCCTTGCCTAGGATCCTGGAGTGGCTCCTGCTGGCCTCACTGCGCTCCACTTCCCCACACTAACCCAGTCCTGCCTGGTCCCTGTGGTGTCCTTCTTACCTACACCAGCCTGTCTCCTCCCTCATTCAGCACTTCCTCCCCAAGATTCCCTATGGCTCTCACAAGTCCCGAGCTCTGCCCTGTCCTATGACTCTCACACATGCTTTCTGCCTGGAGGACAGTTTCCTCACTGGGTTTCTCTCTCCTTTCCAGTCTCAGCTCAATACTGTACCCTCTACACTTCTTCTAACCAGTCTATGGAGAGAAACATCTTCCCTGCAGAATTCTCTCTCCTTCTCTCACAGAGACCCTGTTGCATCCTTCACGTTGTGTAGTGTCATCTTCAGTCCATCTGGTTACTCTGCTGCTCCCTTTCTCTCTATGCGGGGACTTCAAGAACACGAGGGACATCACTACCACTAATTCCCAAAATCAAGGACAATGCTTGAAGTGTCTGTGTCTTTGAGTGGATGCAGATTGCCAAGAGTCTAGACTCAGACGCTCAGGAGTTTGGGTTTCATCTGTTGTTACGAAGCTGTCAAAGAATTTGAGCCGGGTTGTGGGGGACAGAAAATCAGATGCATATTCATTTGGTTAATGAGAAAGAAAGACACAAACAGGAAGTTAGGAGACATATGGGAGGTGGTAACTGTAGTGCAAGCAAGATGAAACGAGGCTGTGCAAGGGCGGCCCTGGGGAGAGAGAGATGGAAGCCAACAGCGTGTGTGCCAGAGGCAGAGCCCCGGGCACAGAAGTTTCTGGAGCCTCCTGCTCATACTTCTCCCACCTAAATGGAGAAGGAGCTGGCTAAAGCAGCCCTGTGCATAATTGCGTATAATTAAGTCACGAGGTTCTTTTACCTTGCAGACAGGCACTTTATTCTAAATCTTCTCACTATTCCTGAACTGGAAAACTTCCCTGTCTGGAAGTAATTTTATGTATCATTACATAGATGTGAGTTGGAGGGAGCCCTTTGGAGAGACAAACTTGTTTCCCTAATAGCTCTAGTAGGTGCAGCCATTAGACTGAAGCCCTTTATATGTAACTGAGGAAGCATCACGTTTCCATTCCAAATGGGGTAGGCATGAAGAATTTCAGTGTACCCTCTTGTCACTACTGAACTCACAGCCCATATGCGGCCCCCAGGCCAGGCCTTCCTTCTACCATCCTGGACAGGACTCTGGACATAGATACTCCAAACTCTCCACTCTGCAGCCATCAATAGCAGGTGTTGCAGCAGGGGAGATAGCAAGATGCTATGCCCTCTCAGACGAATGGATATCCACGGGCTGATGAAGGTCTTTAATCAAGATGTCTTTGCTTCTGTCCCTAGCACTTGACAAGACACAGAGTCCACCTCAAACAAACGGCAGAGTGTTCAAAAGGAGGAAAAGAGAAGAAAACAAAAAGTACAGTGGAGGTTGGGCCAGGGAGTTAGCTCAGTGGTTCCGGCGCCTGTCTTGCAAGC
>PVIR01037676.1:0-14986 GCA_004026965.1 Petromus typicus | reverse complement strand
ATACCCATGGAATGGGTGCAAGATTTCCTTCAGCTCAAAACAACTAGAAAAGAGAAATACAGGGGCCTCAGTCTTTGGTGATAAAATAAGTGGACCAAGACTGTCGGAGATTTGAGAGATAGAAACAGAAGGAAAGGGACATAAACGAGTAAACTCATTTCTCCAGACAGTGCTGAGGGTGAGGCCCAACCATGACTGCAGTCACTGAAGGGGAAGTTACAACACTGCTGGAATTCGGTGGAACCACAGGCGAGAAAAGACAGAGGCTTGAAAGAAAATGCAAGAATTATCTATGAAGATTCATAATTGCCATCGTCATCACCTGGTGAAAGCTGGCTGGTCTTTTCCCAGCTGGGACCAGGCTGAGCTTGTATTGTACCATGTGGAGCAGTAAACCAGTGCTAGGTGAAGTTGGAATGGAGGAAAATAGCTTCAGCCAAAGAAGAGACAATTTCCTATGACCCTCAGATTTGCATATAAGACTTGGAACAGAGAAAGCATTAGAAGTAAAAACAAAACAAAAACAAACAAAAAAAAACATGCTTTAGTGTGAAAGGTTTGCATTAGGACTAAAACTGTGTGTGTGCATGCGTGTGTGTGTGTGTGTGTGTGTGTGTGTGTGTGCGGTCAGCTGTTAATTACAAGCATGCATACATTCTAAGAAAGGTTCCAATAAATAAGTTATTTTACAGTTGTATGAACATCATAGTGTATTTATACAAATGAAGATAGCTGTAGAAGTAAAATCCTCCTCATTCTTTTCTTTTTAATAAAGAAGAAAATAAAAGCAAATTGTAATTGAAATTGCTCAACATGTCGGCCTCAATGATCAAGATACAATAACAAAGAATTCATAGACAAACATGAATGAAACTGTTTCTTACAGAAGATAAAACTATTTTTTCTAATTAAAATTAGACAAACAAAATGACCAGAGCATTACCCTTAGCAGGAAAATATTGAAATCAATGACTGAAAACATGCCTAAAGAAATTTTAAAATATAAAAAATATTTGATCAAAGGGGGAATACTCACAAAAATAGATACTTTAGAGTAGAAAAAAATGTATTTTGTAAAGTAATTCACTTAGATAGAAGACTACAAAGAATTGTATACTGAGGAGAGACCAACAACATTATTCAATCGAACAGAGATAAAATGTTAAAAATTTAATAAAGCCTCAGTGAAGTGTGGAAAATATCAAAAGATTTAACATACATATAAGAGAAGTCCAGGAGTTAGAATTAGAAATGCTATATATTTTTAATGGCTGGATTTCCGAGTGGGTGAAAAAATATCTAATTAAAAATCTAAGAAGATCAATAAATTATATCAAAAATATATACATGCACAAACATCCACATCTAAGCATATCACAAAGAAAATTCAGAATCCTAGGAGTAAAGGACTGCTGTCTTCTTCCCTGAGTTCTCTGTACCTGAGAAGTACCCTCTGCCCTTCAAAAGCACCTGAAGGCCAAATTCCTCCCGAGAGAAGGTGGTGTCTCTCATTACAGAGAGTAATGAAAAAGGTTTTCAAGGAAAAGGGAATGCTTAACCAGAAAAATGGACCACAAAACAGGGAAAGTGTATGTACACTGTCATCTGGAAAGATATTTTATATTAAAGTACTTTTTCAATGAAAGAAATAATTAGTTTCTTCAGTTTTTATACAAGTATCAGAATGGAATGTCCTATGGCAAAGTATCCTTTTGTGAATGTAGCGATGAGCTTAACATATAATATTTAGAGTGCAAAATGGTTGGAAAGCTTTGGGAATGGCAAATAAAAACTTTGCAGGACAAGAGTGGTCTGGAATAAACAATTTATCAATTTTATCTGCACTAATTATTTTGCTGTTTTTTTTTATCTAACTAAAAATCCCACCTCTGAATTTTTGTTATAATCCAAATGCTAGGGTCCTAGAGCACGGATATGCACTGGTTCTTGAACTCGAATAAGTCTTGTATAGTTTTTATGTCACTGTCGGTGTCTACCTCATTGCTAATGGAATGAGAAAGGCAAGACTGGATGTCCAAGTGCTACGTAAGTGATCAGAAATTTTTAGGATACTAAAATACTATGCAAATTGGGATAATCATATTTAAGCAAGATGATGAGCCAGACAGTATAATGAAATTTCAAAGAATAAATAAATGTACATTCTCCACAGGTCTCCTCATATTCAAAAATACTTTACATAACAAAAATGAGAACAATACAAATGTGTAGGAAAAGTTCATGAGCATTAAAGAAAAACATGTCATGAGATAAAACAGTAATCCCTTAGTCCAAAATTATCAGTAATATAAATTTATTTGTGGAAACAGTCTATGATGATCATAATTCATTGCTTTTCATAAATCAGTAAGAGAAACCGTCATGTCCCTGGGTCGATGCAATGACCAGCAGTACATATTTACTTACTGCCCAGTGTAAGAATGTACAAGTAAAGAGATTTCTCATTCCAAATTTGTTGCAAATCGGAAACTAATCTATTAAAATGAAAGAAGTTTATCAGAGTTTATTACTGTAATATTTCACTATTCACTGTTATATAAATAGTGAAGAGAGCATATCTCTGGATTTGATCAATACTAAATATCTTACTTCTCAGTACAGGATACAGGATACAGGATACAGCACCTGGAATTTAGCTCAGCAACACTGCACCTACCTGGCAAGTACAAGGTCCTGAGTTTGATATCTGTTACCAGAAAGAAAAAAAATCAGCAACAAAATCAACAACAACTTCTTAAAAAGAAAGAAAATAAGAGGATTTTAATTAAAAGATTTGAACTGTTAACTATTTTCTTACATGTGTGCTTGTACTTAGAAACTGTTTAGAAGTAATAGCTAATTCTCTGGAGCAAAAATAGATTAGAAAATGTACTATTTTCTTCTTTCGTGACCAACAGTAAATGAATATTTTGCCAAAAGTCTGAAAGACATTTAGATCTCTGTGCAGGTTCGTTTTTATGAGATATCTGCAAGAGGGAGAGACTCCCGATTACAGATAACAAATAACAGCAGGCCTCCTTCACCCACCGGGTGGCCCCAATTGTTTAGCCTTTGTTTTCTTTTTAGTACAGGGCATTAAACCCAGAGATTGGCAAATGTCAGGCAAACACTTTACTACTGTGCTCCACAATCCTTTTAATGCCTTTTTCTTTGTTTGTTTCTTAAATTTCTTTCTTCCCATCTTCTTTCTTTCCTTCTTTCTTCCTTCCTCCCTCCCTTCTTTCCTTCCTTCCTTCCTCCTTGCCCTCCCTCCTGACTCCCTGCCTGCCTGCTGCCCTCTCTTGGAAGACAGAACTCACTGAATGGCCGTGAGTCTGGGCTGCCTTGAAATCCTGCTCAATTGGTCTCAGCTCCCCTGTACATGAGGTTACAGGCAGATGCCATTAACCTACTGAGTGGTACTTTTTATTTTTTTAAATCAGTCTTCCGTCTTGGGTCCTCTTTTGCCCTGGAATAATGTGCTTGCTATTGGCATTTAGAGGCAAATGGTTGAGGAAACAGTCCATAATCTTTTCTAAAGATATATTGTGGGAGGTCAATTTCCTCTCACTACCTAGGAAGGGGATGGCAAAGAGATTAAAAATAAGACACTTGTGTAATTTCAAAGCATTGGAGGGGCTGGGATGAGTGGGCAGAGACAAGACTCTCCCGCTAGCCAATATTTATTTGGTACACACGGTAATAGGAAAGAGTATTGAATGATTCAGGGGAGGACGGTGATCTTGTGTTTGATCTTATGATGACACAAATCTGATGCTGATGAGGGCGCAAAGGACAGGATTCCCAGACAGTAGGTGGGATGAAAAGGGGCTGATCCCTCCTCAGATGAAACCTTTCCTTTCATACAATTGGATTCTCAAGGAATCAGGATGTCTTCAAGTGATGTACTTTTGCCTTTGAGTACCACAGAATCACAGAGCGTTGAGACTTCATCTGTGATGCAAGCAAAACAGCCGGCTCTCAGGCAAGGCGACACCCAGCCTTAGACAGCTATTATCGTACTTCAGTTAAGAAATAATTTTCCCTCAGATCAGTGCAGAAATGCTAGCGACAGCATATGTCCTGTGAGAGCGCTCAGGAGCAGTCCCCTGAGGAAGAGTAGTTATTTCCACACATGGGGAAATGGACTCTGTACTTTAGATTTGTGTTTTGAAATAAGAAAGCAGACAACTCAAAATCTGAGAAACAAAAGCCACCATTCTGTATCGTCTAGCTATCAGGAAGCATGAGCGTCAGCGATACAAACATGACTAATCTACTCTCCTGCTTTCATATGAGTGTTTGCAACTGTGTTTAAGTCACGAGAAACTGGAATGCTAACAGATTTTACCACCAACTTTTGATTTGGATATTCCCAAACTTCCACACTGAACCGTGAACATACCAGTCAGAGATAAATGGTGAGCTTTGTCTTATGAAGAGATAGCACACTTTTGAAGTAGAAAAGAAATAACAACTTTATTGCAATTCAACTTATTTCCTCTGAGACTTTAAACTAATAAAAACGCATTGTAAAGAGTTAAGATTAGAGGTTTCCATTCTCATTCTGATCTCTTCTACATGCTATGTGCCCTTTCTAATCATATTTCTTTATCTGTGATGTGGAAAATAAGAATAACACTACAACTGTATCACTTTTATCAGACATTCCATAAAGTTTGTAAGAAATAAATGAACTAGGACAATTGAAATTATACTGAATATCTAACTAAATGCAAACACTATTACATTATATATGCTACATATTTCCAAATCTAACAAATGAAGATATCTGAGGCCTGCAGAGACAGATCATTTATGTATCATCTGAAAATATTCAATAACGTTCATTTTATTTTTTATAAGATAGTTTATATTACATTTATTTTTCTTTTTAAAAAACTTTTTAACATCATTAGAAGAACAGTTATGGAAATATTACTCAGACTCCATAAAATAAAAAAAAATGCCAAATGGCAACTTTCTGAATAAGCACAGCTCTCATTTAAGAGTTAATTATATAATTCCATTAAAAGATAAAGTATATTTATGGATAAATCATATTCTCTATAAAATGATAATTTGCTAGCTTTTTATACACCAGAATAGTCATGTCCATAATTATTTCACTAGAGAAGAGCTAGTTATTATATTTGTTCCTTCTTTTCTGTAGAAATATACAATGAGCTGATATAATCATTATTTAAATATATTCAATACATTTTAATTATGGCAGGGAAAAAGATTACACAGGAAACTTTCCCAAAAGGCAACCTGTAGAAATAACCCTCCTAATGTGGTATTCTTCTTGATATAAAATAAACATGACATATTTATTTTATTTTAGGCAACTTAAAACTGTCTTGCTAACAAAATATTATGCACAAGTGACCAATATTATTTAAAAATCAAAAATATCATAGAGTATGAAAAGCATAGGCTCATTCCTAAATCTAAGTGCTAAGATTAAAGTTTCTTGCTCTCCTGTGACACTTGGAATGACAAGTGCTATGGTTTAACAGCTTACTAACAATAGAAAGGGAAAAATACTGAATTCATGAAGATAGGGAACAAATGGATGGCAGGTGCAGAAAGCAGCCCTGTGAAGTCTATGATCTCACATGAAGAGCAAACATCTCCCCTCCAAAGAGGAATGAGACAGAAATCAGATGGTTTCTTCCTCCTTGAATGATAATTAGTACAGTGAATTTCTGGCACCAGCCTTGTCCAGTAGTTGTCCAGCCATTTGTGGAACCCTACCTATGAACCAGGTCTTTGGGAATCCTTATAAATGGGTTTGCTTGTATTGATATCATTTTTCTTTAAAAAAGAACCATTTTTTTTATTCTCATGTGCAATGGAGAGGACCAAGACCAAAAAATAACGTAGAGTATATTTTATCTGCAAGATAAATTCAAGTAGCTCACTCTACATATAACTTCAGCCTCTGGAAAACAGGAGAGAAATAGGGCAGAAAAAGTACTATGCTTCATATTTCATAAAATGTAAATATAGCTTGTAAATTGATCCAGAAAACTCAAAGAAACAGCACCCAAAGATAAAGAAACAAACAGAAAGAAATAAAAACATTTTACCAAGCTAGATTGTAATCAAATTGCTCAAAAATCAGTGACAAAAAAAGCCGGTCTTAAAAGCTTTCAGAAGGGACACATCACATATTATTTATGGAAGAACAGAGACAACACTGAGATAAGATTTGTTTTGGCAACAGTAGAAACCAGAAACAGGTGAGCCTGTTTTTAAAAAATTTTTTTAAAAAATTGGACCAAGAATTTCAGGAACAATAAGTTTGTTCATTAGGCATAAAAACATTGAAAAATCACTCACCAATAAAATGCTCTTTGGAAGAAATGGCTCAGTTAGGACTTCCAGAAAGAATGAGTATGAAACTAGACATGAAAATTCATTTATACAAAAGGATAAAGAACAGTGCATCTTGTAACTACAGATATAGGTAAACAGACAACTGTTTTGTTCGACTATACTTTTATTTTTAATAAATATGCTTAGGAAAAAATTTAACCAAAAAGGAAAACAGTCTATATGCCCCAAATTGCAAAGCCCTGATGAAAGAAATTGAATGCTTTAGAAAATGGAAAATATTCCATGTAATGAAGTGCAAAAAATTAAGATAGCTAAACCTACCCAGAGTAATCTACTGGTCCAATACCATCCTTATGAAAATTGGAAAGATTTTTTACAGAAATACAAGCAAAATCCTATAGTTAACATGGGAAAAACAATTACCTACGAAATCTCAAGCAAAAAGCATTGCATTAACTTGACTTAAAATAAAAAACTATGCCTACTTTAAGAGTGCTCTATTGGCAAAAGAATGAATATACCATACAATGAAATAAAATAGAGAATGCAAAAATAAACTCGTGAGTTATTATCAGTTGAAGTATACTTTTGACAAATATACCAAGAATATTTAATGAGAAAAAAGACTGACTCTGATAAAAAGAATTTGAAAATTTGGTTATTTAAATAAACATGAATAAAATAGGACCATTACCTTACATAATATTTAAAAGTCAACTGAAAGTCAATTAAAGATGAAATGTAAGATAGCCAAGATCTGAACCTATGAAATTACTGGAAGAAAATATAGGAGGGAAACAATGCAACATCATTATGAGCAGTGATGTTTTTCATTTGACCCCAAATGCTCAGGTAATTAAAAAACTAATAAAGATAAATGGAAGTACATCATACTAAGTAAGATTTTGTACTACAAAGCAAAGAATTAACATAGGGAATAGGAAACCAATAGAACTGAAGAAAATATACGCCAAACCTACACATCTGGAAAAATTTAATATCAAAATATATAAACAATTTTAACTGCTGTAGCAAGATACCATGATTTCAAACAGTCAAAATCTGAATAGACATTTCTTAAAGGAAGACTCTACTCAACAGGAGTGTGAAAAAGTTCAAAACACTTAATAATTAGGGAAATACAAATTGAAACCACAATGTATTTCTGATCTGTCACAGTGGGTCATCATTAAACAAAAACGTAAGAGTTAGTGAGGATATGGAAAAAGGAGTCCATTTACAATGTTGATGGGAACATAAATAATACATTAAGAAAAAGGGTACAGAATTTAATGAAAACACTAAAAATAGGATTATATAAAAGAGCAATCCACTCTTAAATGCATACATTAGAGAGACATGTGCTCCCAATGCTATTGCAGAGTTGTTCCGATTGATGATCTAGTTTTGAGACCAACTTAAGCTTCCATCAGGAGATGACTGAATAAGAAATTATGATGTAAAAACCCAAACAAATAGTATTCAGTCTTTAAAACAAGGGAAACTTCATCAGTTTTACAAAACAGAGATGCACCTAGAAAATGGTGAATTATGTGAAATAAAGCACATACAGAATAATAAATATTGCACATTATCATGTATATGTGCAAGTTAAAACAATGAAACTCACAAAAGCAGAGAGAAAAGCAGTGGCTACTAGAGTCTGAGTAGCGGAAGAAATGGGGATGTTGGTTAATGGGCACAATGTTTCAATTAAAAATAAATACTGAAGGGGATGCATATCTTAATTAGCCTGATTAATCCATTTCATATTGTGTAGGAGCATCATAGCACCTCTTAGGATCACATAATATACACAATTGTAATTTATTAACGTTGAATACAAATTAATTCATTAAATAACTGTTGAAAAAATACAGAAAAGAATTAGTGAACCTGTTTTTGGCAAATATGTTTTAACACAAAGCCAAACCACAAAGTATAAATTAAAAATAATGAACTAGATTTCATCATAATTTATATCTGGCCCTCTCATAGTTATTTTTACAGTAAATTAGAAGAAAATATTATTGAAATAAATATCCACCAAAGAACCTGCAGCTAAAATATATCAGTAACTATGACATCCCATAGAGATAGAAAATAAAGGCTTGAAAAGGTGTTCACCATCATTCCTAATTAGCCAAGTGCTAGTTAAATTAAAAAGAGATACCACTACAGACCAGCCTTAGTGGCTACAATTAAAATGACTGATGTTATTGAGTTTGATGAGATTGTGCAAAACAACAAATCTGTTATACTCGCTTGATGAAAATGGGGAATAGAAAACACTGTTGAGATTACTCTGGCACCTCTTTACAATGTTAAAAATAAAATAAAATATGATTGAATTACTCAATACCTCAGCTTCTAAATAAGAGAAATGGAACTGCATGTTTACTTTAAGGATTATCATGTAATGGGTTCAATACAGGTTTTTTGGGGGATAATATCTCAAACAGAAAACAACTCAAATGTTAATCTACAGATAAATAGATAAACAAATTGTGATTTCTCCATAAAATCAAATGCTTTTTAGAAAAAAAAAAAAGCAATGGACATATTATACAACAACTGATCAACTGGGATGAATATCAGAATGATTATGCTGAGGACAACCCAGATCAAATGTTGAGTACAATTTCTCTGATTAAATCTATATACAAAAATTTAAATAATAATTTTGTAAATAAAATTCTATAACTAATATATATATGATATTATATTATATATATTAATATATACCTATGTATACTAATAACACACACCATCCTGGTTAACAATATTGTCTGAGAGTGACTTCAAAGAGGCACAAGGGAATTTTGTCAGATGACGCTTTTATGTTTGTTACCTTGACTGAGATACTGCCTTTGTGGACATGTGCATAATGACTAGATTCAAAAAAATTATAGACATTATATGTACATATAGTCTTATAAAATTCATAAATATATGTAAAATATTTAAAATATGTAAGAAGCTGAATGCTATTTATAAAATAGAAAATATAACAATAAGATAAAATACACCTTGAAAGTAAAATAGTGAGGACAAACATTACAGAATTATCATATAAATATGAGGTAAATGCTCATTTAATATAGGAAGTATTAATAAACATAAACATCCTATAAAACTTATGGAACAATCCAACAGAGAAATATTATAATAAATGCACTTGCTTTCTAATATGGTTTTAAATTACATAATGACAAGCGAACAGAGATAGAAGTAAAGATAAAGTAATCCATAATTACATTTAGCTATTTTAATGTAGTTTTATGCAAAACTGATGAAAACTGTTGACTAAAAATCAATAAGGTAGATCTGTAAAGTTTCAAAATAATTTTTCTTCTGAAGTGTATATGAAATGTCTACTGACACACTATATTGAGCTGTAAAGTAGTAATAACTGCTGAAAATATATAGTCACTCTTCAGTGTCTAGGAGGACTTGGTTTTGGACATTACCTTGCAACTCTCAAAATCTGTTATGGTCAAGTCCCTCAAGTGAATCAGTGCAAGACTTGCTTATATATACATACATATCTATAATATGCATATAATATATGAATGCTACTCGCATAGTTAAAATACTGTATTGTTGAGGGTATAATGACAAGAATAAAAAATGCTGCACGTGTTGAACCAACTGTAGTTGTTGTATAACAGGGTTCAATTATGATTCACTCATGAAGAGACCAAGAATCCAGTGGAACAGAATGGATGTCCCAGAAATAGACACAAACAAACACCTGATTTTAAAGTAAGGTACCACTGAAATTTAGCATAAAAGGCATAGCCTTTCAAAACACACTTCTTGCTCAACTGGATTTTACAGTAGAAATAAATTTTATCTTTATTTCATGAGATATACAAAAATTAACTCCAATGAATCAGAATATAAATTGGAAGAGAAAATGTTTAAGAAACAAGCCTGAAAACATTTTTAATGATACAAATATCATTTAGACCAAAAATTCAAGCAAAAATTAATTCTTATTTTCTCAAAATCCATAATATCTAATAAAAAATAAAATATGCATTATATTTAACGTGTTCAATAGTTTTTTCAGAATATACATTTACTAAATCTTTCTTTATTAACACAGTAACATGGAAAACTACTCCTTAATTTAGTGGTCGAAGAATGAAACTCAGAAAATGCAAATGAAGAGAATTTTCTAGTTCTAACATATTGTATTTATGTGATTTTTAATAATAAAATCTTTGCATATCTATCCCTAGGCAGAACCTTTCAGCTTAGTATGTTTAGTTTGATCATTGGAATAAAACTTGAAGAAAAGCTAGCAGAGTTTTTGTACATTTCACATTTTAGTTTTCAAAGTTTAGTGACACTGAAAAATAAGGAAAAGGGAAAACAAGGCAGTAAAGTAAGGAGTAGCTGAAAGGAGAGAAATAAGACAGAGGAAGAAAAAAGAAGGGAGGGGAAGAGGAAGAGAGGAAATTCATCAGGGACCAAGCGCTTCTCAGGTTATGTTCTTAGAAAGTCTCTTCATGTTTATTCATTGGACACCCATTGTCAACAGATTGTGAGATGGGCCTACTAATTCATTATAATGAAGAAACTAGAGAATTTCCTGAAAGAGCAGAGCAAAACATAAAGCGTGACTGAGGCATTCTGAAGAGGAAGTGGTTAAACAAGGACTTTCAGGAGAGCAGAGATGCCACAGTGTCTTAGTTACTTTTTCATCATTGCTGGCACAAAACAACTGACACCCACCAGTTAGAAGTAGCAAGGTTTATTTTGCTCACAGTTTGTAGAGGTCTCAGTCCCTTCTTGTGTGGCTATAAGGCAAGGGTACCTGGCAGAAGGGCCTGGCAGGGAAGAAACAGTCTGTGGCATGGCAGACAGGAGGCATCAAGCATAACATTTCTTTTTTCTCCCTTTAAAGTCAAGGCTACAAGAGCACTGGTTGCATTACACACATTCAAAGACTATGTTCCACACCTTTCCTGTCACCCCCACCCAGAACCACACTAAACCAACCAGTGGATTAACTTAGTTAACACATACCCTTAGCCCATATTCAGACATGGTAGAATTTTAAAGTTAGGATAACTTTTTTTTCTACTTTATTTAATTAATTAATTAATTAATTAATTTTTTGAGACAGGGTCTTGCTTTTGTGGTTCAGGCTGGCCCTGAGCTCAGCCTCAAACTCACATCACAGCAATCCTCCTGCCTCTGCCTCCCGAGTGCTAGGATTATAGGCGTGAGCCACCAAGCTCGCCACTGTGGTATGTGGTACTGATTGCTGCTGGGGGTGAGTCTCCACACCCAGTATTGTATGTGGTTTACCAGGGATCGAATCTGGGTCCTTGCACTTGCAAGACAGGCGCCGGAACCACTGAACTAAATCCCCAGCCCCTTTTTCTTTCTATTTTAGATTGCTTTCTCTATCACACAACTTGGATGAGTTTTGTGGCAAAATTCAATTTACTGTATCACAGAAGTCCCATCTACTTAATCTTGAAGAAAATCAAGAGAAAAGAACAGTACAGCATGTCTCCTTGGTACATGCCTGCACAGAGAGAAAAATAAAGCTGAAATTAATATCACAGTCCCATTGAAAAAAAATTGGAGAGAATTAAATATGAGGGAAATGTATAAAAATCTTTTGGAGTTGCCTGTACTTCCACAGGGTGAGAAGTAAGAGAGTTCAAACCAATTTTCTTAAAATATCAAAGGACTCAATAACCTTTGATACCTTACTTGCAATATAACTAGAGGGTAAGATACAGTGCAGGGGTGAATGACCTATAAGGCCTCACCCAACTCTGAAGTGCTTTGATTTTAAAAGAAACATATGAAGGTTTAGCAATATCTCAAAGACATGCCAGTCTGACTGTATTTGGGGCCAATTACTACATTTATTTATGGTTTGGGAATTTCATTTAGGGCTTGAACTACAAGACTAAAATAACTCAAGTTCAAAGAAATCACAGTGACATTGACATTTCACAGGATCAGCAAGACTTCCGGAGAGTTACAGAACAGTAACATTTATAAACCACAGTTGCCGGTGCTCAAGTGGAGTGATGGATTAGGAGAGAAATCTGTCCCTGAAGCCTCATTACAGAGTAAATCAAATCTGACCTGGTGGCCCAATGTTGCCGTTCACGTCAGGAGAGACCAAATGACTAAAGCTGGCAAATGCATTGAGCTCTACTGCTACTTTGGGGTAAAAGAAGGGGGAAAAGGCTAACAGGGACATTCCTTAAATTCTTAAAGGTGGGAGACTTCAGATGCTGTCAGTATTTTGATTAGATTACCCAAGGTAGTTTGTAGTTAATTATCCAAGCCAAAAATCAATATGTACTTATCAACTCTGGAGAAGATATTTGTGTCATAAAACTCAGAGTCTAGTTACCTTAACCAGGAAAGTCAACATGTGAAAGTTCTCAAAGTCATTTTGGTTAACTCTTTATATACCCGGATTCTCAGACAGCACAGTGCTCATTGCAGCATGGTGGTAATTTTTAAAAATAAAAGAACTTTATTGAGGAATTTTAATAAAAGAATTTTAACAGGTCATGCATCAAGGGAGCTATGGGTATAAATAGGTGACAGAACAATGCTTAACACACACAAGGTCCCAAGTTCAATTCCAAGTACAAACACGAGACAAATGTCATGACAAACATCATTCTGTGATTCTAAAGAGGACAGACACAGCTAAGACCATCCATAACACATAAAAAAAATCTGTATTTGTTAGTGCATCACAATTTGAACTATGAAGAAATTCATATAGTTACAAACCTAAAGTCCTATTGTGTTCTAGACACAATTCATTATAGAGAAGGTCAGCACCTGGCTTATCATTGCAGTGCCAAAGCTGTGATTCTAGAATTCAAGTTCATCTTTTAGATTTTCATTCTGAACTGTAGGTTTGATAGTAGAAACCAAAGTGGAAAATTTTGCAAATTCGAGTTCTAATTCTAGCTGCTTTAACATTTGGCAAATTGCTTCGTATCTTTGGCTCAAATTTTTCTTTTCTGTAAAATGCAAGAGATGGATTTCATGACCTGTCTTCTGGGTGACAAAGATTAATATTAATTTTCTAACTTTTGTTATCTGTACCTTGTAGTACATAATGCCATTTTGAACGATCAAGGGGAGTTACTTCCTTTCCTGACTCTAAATCTCAAAAGCACACGTGTTATCCATCTCTGTCTCACAGAAACAAGCTTATCCTTCTTTTTCCAACTTTAAATGCCCCACTGGACTCCTTTAACTTGAAGGAGTGTTTCCAGTGGGTACGGTATGAAAATAAACTGCCATCATATGAATTTTTACCCCATCCACAGTAAACTAGAGTTGGAAATGTTCCAACCACGGAGTTCATTCTATTAATATTTTGATCTAATAGATTTGAAACAATCACTAACTCTCAGTGCCTTTTCCAGCTGGTCTCTGCAAAAACAAAAACAAATACCCGCAACAGTGTGTGCAGAAGTTTCACTTACTGATTATGTAACTGGATGTATGAAGATCAATCTGACCCTCTTTAAAGGAAGACATGGTCTAAAAAAGAAAGATTTCTGTGTGGGAGAGGCTGCTTTAAAATGTTAAGACCTAACAATCTATACAATAAGAATCATTCACACCAATTTCCAATCACTTCAAATGGGAGAATAAGGACGTGAAAATATTTTCACAAATATATGTGAAGAGTTACACGGAACTCCGTTTTATTCTGCACAAATAATTCTTTTTGTCCCATTTCTCACACATTCCAACTTTCTCTCCAACAGTGGAGGCCAATTTCTTTTAACTTCTTCACAGACTTTATTCCAGTTAAGTGTTGAAAAATGAGGTACAAGACAGAAAGTGGAGGGGTGACTGAAAATTATCAGAGCATTTCTCTACTCCTTCTGTCCTTCCGGGTTGTTCATATTTCTCTCTCCGTAAGAGGTATCTTTAGACTATGGCTGCCTTCACTCAGTTGCAACTACACAATTTCGGTTTCAGAGATGGTAACGTTTCCTTTCTCCTGGATTTTCAGCATATCCTTTTTCCTTATAATTCCTCAAGCTCCTTTGTAAATAAATGTTCCATTCAAATGTTTTCTTATAAATTATCTGCAGTAGATTCTGCTTCCTTCAAAGACCCAAGGAGACACACTAACTACAGTTGGGCAGGGGTTTGAACTATTTTACAAGACTTCTTTCTGTTCTGCCCAAACTAATGAGTCTGTTCACTTTTAGACTTCAGGTAGTGACAGTGTTGCTATATCATAACTTGACATTTACAGATTTCTATATTAGGGTTTAGAAAAAAAATGTTTACCAGAAACTCAAACAAGAATCTTGAAATCGCACAAAAATGTTCCAGTTGGGGCAAGCATCTCAGTCTGAAGTGAGGATCATGACCAAAATGATGAGATACTGTCTCTTCAGGCAAAAATGGTCTACCAGGAGTAGGGGGTGGAGTCAACATTTGCCAGGTCCTTGAGGCAAACGTAAAACAGAGAAGGATCCCAAGAGTAATTGTGGAAAGCTAAAGATATATTTAGTTGATAATTAGAAAAGTAGAATCTTTTGTGCACCATTTCTTTACTACTACACATTTGCATTAGAAAACGTTTACTAGAACACAATGTTTACATTACTCA
>PVIR01037675.1:0-15142 GCA_004026965.1 Petromus typicus | reverse complement strand
CGACCTAAGTAATAAATATTATGGAATGGCTAGGCAACACTTGTTATTTTTAATAGCAAACTGTACCCCACATTTAAAAGACACATTTATGCAATGTAAATAAGAAGCCATGTCTATGCCAACAAAATGAGACATAAAATTGCCTGTAATACATGGTTTCAATTATATAAAATAACATACATAAAAAGCACAAATTCGAACCTACCAAAATGTTAATGGAAGTGTCTTCATGGAGCAAGTCAACATCAAGTGAATATTGGCTTTTTAAAAATATCACCTATATTTTCTAAATTTTTTTGCAATGAGAAAAAAAATCTTTTAAATAACAAGGAAGAATATAGAGTTGCTGGGGACCTTGAAATTCTAGACAATATATATAACTCAAAGGAAAAAAAAAGGCAGAGTTTCCTCCCTTTATAACTCACTTAACTCCCAAGACAAGGGAGTCTCTTTCCAGGGGTAAAATCTTGTAATTTTACAGACTCTTCATTTTGGGGAATCTCTGCTTGCTTTTCATCGGCAAGCATAGTGTGAGGATTGTGATAACAGTTGGTTGGGCCAAATGCCTGGTTTTGCTCTGCATCGGAGGCATGAAAACGGGTCTTGTTTCAGAAGCTTTGCATTAGGTAGGGCTGGTCAGAGCTGGGCCAGTATACTGGACTGGGGTGTGACATTTAACACAACCTCCCAATTTCATCATCCTGCAGGAGACACGAGGGAATCCTGCATGGAACAGTAAAGCCATGACAACTTGGAAACCACTGAGCGCCCTGAGTCACCACTTGGAATGGAGGACATGGAAGAGCTGCGAAGCCTGTAGCTGGTGTGGCTTCAGTGAAGCATAAATCCTCACATGTGAAGACACTGAGGTATCTGGATTTATTTGTTCCTGGAGCACAGTCTGATATATTCCAATACCATAGGCATTTGTTCAAGTTGTCTTGAATCTAACTGAACACTTTAATATTCCACTGTCAAAATTAATTTATTGACATAACCAAAAGCACCTATGCCTTTGCTTGGCTATGGAATGCTTCAGTTGTTGCTAAATATAACAAGAGGGGAGGATAGCTTCTTTTATGCCATCATCTGAACAACCACTCGCTATAGGGGTTGCAGAAAGATGCATGTTACCAAGCCCTGCTCAAGGACTCATGTCTCATTCCTGAGTGGCAAAGGAATTTTTATTACCAAGGGTAGTGACTCCAGTCAGTCTGTGGTGCCATATTAGATACCAGATGTGTGCTATTAGACAGGCCTTTCTTCAGATGTGTACAAGTAAAGAATGAGCCTTGATGCATTGTTTTTTTTTTAATTTAAATAATCAGTATTAAAAAAGAGCTTTAAAAGTGCATCTACCTGTGATAAGCCAAGATCTGTAGGAACAAGGCATTTCTCTATGGCTAGAAATAAACAGTCATCCCTTGTATCTATGTGAGATTGGATCCCCCGTGGATATCAAAATTCAGGAATGTTCATGCTCCTTATAGAAAATAACTCAATATTTGCATATAACTCATACATCTTCCTGTACCCTTTAAATCACTCTAGAAGGCTTAACCACAACATAAATGTTCTATAAATAGCTGTTACACATCACTGCTCAGGAATAGTGACAAAGAAACACCTGTGAATGCAGGTCCACACCTGTAACCTCAGCATTCTGGGAAGCTGAAGCAAGAGGATCACAAGTTTGAACTCAACCTGGGCAATTTAGTGACTTAGATCTTATCTCAATTATTAAGAAAAAATTTTTTTAATTTCTGGGGATGTAGTTCAGGGCAATCCCTAGTACCACCAAAAAGTATGTGTATGTTCAATACAATGTGTTTCCTTGACTATTTTGATCTGCCACTGATTGAATCTGCACATGTGAGTTCAGAAGGCCAACTCTATTCCCCATTGTAGTTCTTTCTGTAGAACTGTCATAATTAATACATTTTGCCTACAGTGATTTAGATGAAAAATATACCACACATTTCCAGACCTAACCATGTGCAGCTATGTGAAAATGGATGTGCCTGAAAATCCCTTTTTTGAGGATACTGAGTTTCCAAAACCCTGTGTAGACATTTGATTCATTTTACTGGAATAGTAGATTATAAACCAATTAGTAACTAGGGAATTGGCTGAATGTAATGGTTTCTAATTGATTCATCATCAATTAATTTAGACAAAACGATCAAATCACTTGTTTACTTCAAGCTTAGTAGCAATAAAAAGTCGATTACTTCTTTAAAAACATGGTGTCTATAAGCACCCCATGTTCAGTAACTAAATTGGTTACAATGATATATTCAGGGTCTGTTTCCAGCTGCTTAGGCATCTGTTCCAATTCCCTGCCTTTCCCTTCCCCTCCAATCTCTGAGCTCTTTGGGTGGAGGTAGGTCTCAGCAATGCCAACTCCCGTATTCACTTTTGGCAAGTGTAACAGCGGGAGTTTGCAGAATTTCACTTTCGGGGGTGTGAGAAATGTCAGCAGCTTCTCGGGTCTGCTCACCATCTCTTCTGCAGTGTCCTCACTTCGGATCCCTGCTAAGGCTTGGGAAAGTAAGTGTCTAATCTTAGCCCATGACCAGAGGGATGAAAGTAACTCCCTCTCCTTTTTTTAAATAGCTAAGTGAATCACATTAGAACTACAGAAGGTCCAGTCATATTAACAGGTGTTGCAATATATTTATCTCAAATAGGGCGACAAGAGTTTAAAGTGACAACCTCCTCAAAATTAAGTCTAAAGAAGGGGCCGGGGAGTTAGCTCAGTGGTTCCGGCGCCTGTCTCGCAAGCGCAAGGACCCGGGTTCGATTCCCCGGTAACCACATAACAATACTGGGTGTGGAGACTCACACCCAGCAGCAACCAGCACCACATACCACAGTGCCGGGCGTGGTGGCTCACGCCTGTAATCCCAGCACTCAGGAGGCAGAGGCAGGAGGATTGTGATGTGAGTTTGAGGCTGAGCTCAGGGCCAGCCTGAACCACAAAGCGAGACCCTGTCTCCAAAAAACCTAAAAAAAAAAAAAAAATTAAGTCTAAAGAAAGGCACAATCTAAGAGATTTAGCCAGGGATTTAGCTCAAGTGGTACCACTCCTACCTTGGAAGCCCAGGGCCTGAGTTCAATCCTTGGTACCAAAAACAAATAGGCACAGTCTGAAACAACCTAATGGTGTTTGTGTTTGAGATCCCACATCCTCTTTATGGGACTGACTTCAAAATTCAGATCTGACAGAATCTAAGCAAGAAAGTCATGATAAATGAAAAGGAAAAGAAAGACAAAGTATATTAAACTTGGGTATATGAACCCTCCTTTCTTGAATGGAGATATAGTCATTGCAATAGCAACTGTATGATGGCTCCAGGGACCCCCACGCTGTTAAAATGGCCCAGTGTTGGAAATCTATCACCCAGGTGGCCTCATGGTGATTACTCACAGAAATCCTACCTCCAGTGCACTAACTGGTCAAATGTGGAAGCCTGCTAGTTTCTTATTTATTCTCAGTAAATGAGACAGGAGGTTATTTACACAAATAATGGCATCATCGGAGCTACTACATTATGACAGAGGGCTGTGCACTGTGAATACTTAACACTACAGTTTATACATAACTGTCAAACAATAACAATTAACACTGGACTGGAAGTCAGGCCTGGATCTCCCATACTTGCTTTCTATTTAATCGAAGAACACCAGCTTCCATATCTGAGAAGCGTATTTCCTTTAGAAGTGTCAGGGCCTATGAATGCAGCGCAGCAAGGATGACATCATGGTAATTTTCCATTCCCATGATCCAAAGAGCAAACCTTCTGTACCTGGAGAACCTGAGATGCTGAGCAGCTGGCTTCCAGCGCCTGGTGCAGGAGGTCAGTTGTTTACCTCCCCTTTGTCCTTCTAACATCTTAGTTTCACACACCATCTACTCTTCAGTACTGCTTGGAATCTTGTTTTGCCACCCAACCCTGAGCTGTCTCCACGTCTGGGAATAGGCTGGACACTGAGGAGAGAGCTGATCCAGGACTCACTGAATTGAAACCCTCTCAGACAGAAGAAAGCAGTCTATGGCACCAGGACTAAGTACCTAAACACAGGTCACAAAACCTACACATCCAAAATGCATGTCACTTCCTCTCCTCTTTCCTTACCTTTTCTTTTTACAAAACTTAACTCAGTATACTTTTGTAAGTATCTTTCTCAAGTTGTCAGCACACAATGGAAGTGTTAAACACTTGGGCAGAGGATTTAAGAAGGCTGAAGATACTCAAGTAAAAGACTAGAAATGCAAATAACTGCCTGAGCCTTCACTGCAGAAAAGCCCAGGCTTTGCTCACACAGACGCAGGAAGGCAGGATGTGGCAAAGCTGGTTGGGGAGTAGGCGTGACCTGTTATTTACAAAATCCCACTAGCAGTGTATTTCCTTCTTTCCTTTTCTCTCTTGTGCTCACTTAGCAGACAAATAGCCAGAGGGCCTGCTGTTGACCCAGTTCAGAGAGCATCTGGGCAACCATGCCTCACGTTTGGTATGCCCTCTTAGCCAGATGGCTCTTTTCTGTGGGATATTGCTACTCTTTAAGATTTTGCTACTCCTTGGAGCAAAGGTAGGTCTCTTCCTACCCTAGTTTGTTTCTTCTGAGCTCAGAATCTCAACTTTGCTTTCTTTCTGGATAGTTTTTTTTTTCTTCTCTTTCTCAGTGTACTGTTTTATTTATTTATTTATTTATTTTAGTCAAGACACCATCCTGCTGATCCCAAAGCCTGGTGCGTTGTTGTCTCATTTCATGGCTTGGTGCTACCCTATCTTGTCATGCAGCCAGATCCCATTTTAGGTCAGTCGCCATCATTTTTGTTCACAAATGTTTACTTTTTTTTAATCAACTATTCTTATGGTCCTGGAAAATCTCACCTTCTAGAAAGGAACTAAACCTCTAATTTTAAAGAAAATGTGGCCTTTTCCCCTGTTTTCTTTTGAATTATTTTCTCTCACCTTTTCTGATTCTTTCTCCCACTCAAGCTTTCAGTATCAGTGTTCACTTTGTTTGTTGATTTTGTGCAACTCTGGAAAACAATAAATACAGAGTCCTCCCACATGAAAAGAAAAAAAAAATTGTCCATTTAAAAACTCCTGCAGCTTCTGCCCTTGGTGGCCAGGGGCAAGGAGCAGCTGCGTTAGCTCTAGCTGACTTGATTTCCCCTGGGTCCTAAAGTCCACTTACAGCAATCACTTCTTGGAATAGTTTCTTGAAGCTAAATTCCTTCTTTGTTTCCTCTAACAGAATGCATATAGTTTAGACCTATGCCAGAAAACTCACACAGACAAAAAGAACAGACAGTAAAACTTAACTAGAGTGGCTCTAAGTATTCAAAAGCAGAGCTACCTTGAGTTTTAAAACTTTTAGGGATTTTCTTTTAAATAAAGCTTCCCATCTCTACTGCCTTCAGGAAGGTACCAAGTTTGTACTACTTGGGTGAGTACAGGAGAGACTGTTTCACACATGGCTCCACTCTAACCAGAGCCATCAAGTGGCTCAACAGTCCCTGAGGGAATGGGGAGGTGGATTCTGCCCTGATCTTATGAGAGCTTCCTAGGACTAGGCAGGACCATCAAGTGGCTAAGGTGTTAGTGAGTGTTCATCATGTTTGCTTGCTTCTATGAAAGAGGCTGGCAGCACTTTAGGTTCAGGTAGAGATGTCAGGCTAATAAGCACTTGAGTCTCATAAGGAGTGCTTTGGGGAGCTCAAGTCAGGTCCCTCTTCCTGCATGGGATTCCACCCTAATGCACCAAGACCTATTTTTCCCTCTCTCTTCCTATGGGCTTCAGGCTAGCTATGATAAACTTCTTGAACCTTACCACACAGATTCCACCAGTGTCACCACTGGGCCAATCATTTGATCAGTGGGAAAGGTTTGATGCTGTTAGTTTTAAAAAGGAATACATAATCTACTATTTTGCAATATAATTTGGTTTCGGTATGAATTAGGAAATGGCAAAAGATGAGTAACTTAATTATGAGACTATTTTTGATCTATAGCATTTCTGTTAAAAACATAGAAAGTGATCTGAAATCCCTTCTGTTCAGGTTTCTGTCACCCTTTATCATAGCAAACGTCCAGAAACTATGCTATCTTCAGTTGTCTCTGAGGAAGAAAATGATCCTAGAAGATCCTATACTTGGGCACCATCTCATCTTTCAAGGGGATATGGGCCTCTCCAATCAGTTTGAAAAAGACGACCACGCTGGGATGCCTCTTAGACCTCCTCCCTACAGGTTACAGGCCAGTAAGTCAGGTCCGCCCACCTCAAGCGACTCAGGACTCCATTAGAGCCTGGTTCTCCAGAGCAACCCACTATTCCTCAGTTCCCTCATTAGGCACCTCAGAGAGCTTTATGTCCTACAGATCAAACCTGAAGTGATGCTTCTCACTCCTCTAATTCACAACTTGTCCCATCCATAATAGAGGTCCCAGGGGTAGAAAGAAATATTTCAATTCAGTTCTTTTTTTCAGTTGCAGACATCCAACAGTATAAAAAAGGATTAGGCCAACTGTTAGAGGACACAAATGAGTTTACAGATGAGATTCAAAAGCTTACCCTTCCTTCTGGCTTATCATGGCAAGATGTCCAATTCATCTTGCAAGTTGCTGGACCCCAGATGAAAGATAAAGAACCCTAAATAGGCTAAGAACTGTGCACATGAACAATATGCTTTAGAAAGAGAAGGAAACCACCCTAAAAAGGTTATTTTCTCTTCAACAGCATCAAACTGGGATTACAACACTAGTCATGGACTAAAAATGGTGTTTGCTATGCCAGCAGCTATGGCAATGAAAAGGTATATTAAAATTTGTTAATTACGACAAAGTGGTCAGGATCATAGAGAGCACAAAGAAGAATCCAATTGTGTTCTAAATCTAATTATCAGAAGTCTTTTGTTAACATATTAACACAGATCCATCTTCCAGGGAGGGTGAAGCACTAGTGGGACATCATTTCATTTGTCAATCAGACCCACATCTTTGGCACAAATTACAAAAACTTCAGATGGAGTCACAGACACTTCTGACCCAATTGTTTGATCTGATCTTTTCTGTGTTCAATAATTGGGACCCAGAGGAGAATCCAAAGAGAGAGGCTTAGACTACAGCTGTCACACTCATCAATGCTTTAAACTCACCCAGGTCATCTAAGGGAAAACCTAAGAACAGCTGAGGAAAAAGCTTGTGTTTCAAGTCCATGAAGCCTGGACACTATGCACAAAACCAAACCAAGACACTCCCTGGGCTTTGCTCCAACTGTGAAGCAGCCAATGTGCCTGATTCCTAGCAACAGAAGACTGATAGTCTTTGGGTCTCAGTCTTAGATTTAAAATATACATTTTCCATCCCCTATGTCCAAACTCCCAATTTGTATTTGCCTTCAAATGGGAAATCCCATTTCAAGAGAAAAGCAGCAATGTACTTGGATAGTTCCCCTCAGTGGCTTAGAGAATCCTCATCTTTTTGCCTGGGCACTAGAGAAGCCTTAGCTTAGAAGTTAAATATGGAGCTTCCAACAGTGTGTAGATCATATTCTAGTTTGCAGCCCAACTCTGAAATTATACAGCTTTAACACTATACAAACCCCTTATTTACTCAGCCCACACTAGCTCTGCAAAGACAGTTTCTCCCTTATCTTTCACCTTTAATTTTTCCTCCCTCTAATAAATGTGAAACTACCACCCTTGTTGTTTATTTTGTCCGATTCTTTGTTGAAGTTGGAAAGAACCTAGAAACCCACCTCCAAAAGAGGGCTCTTGATATCCTTGAAGCCAGTAACAACACCCTAATCTTGCCTCTCTGTCTCAGGCCCAGACCATGTGTAACTCCCACTAGATGCTTATAGTGAGTGCCACACACATGTCCACTATCCTTTTTAGTGCATAACTTACTTAAAATAATGTGTACAGTAGTAGTTATCAACATATTATACACACACAGTTACAACCTTTAGAGTTCACATTCCCACTAAGGAATTAAGAGTTTTATGGACTGGACTTTTGTTACACCAATCATTTAACAGCAAATGAAGGTATGTGTGGAAAAAGAATTGCCTTATATTTCATAGTGATTTTTTAATCCAATCAAAAAGTACATTGTCACTTTTTTTTATTCCTAAATCCTACAGTCTTATAAGATTTTTAAGTCAACAGTGATAACCACATGGAGGCAGCACATGTTACAGAGTAGCTCACTCTGTGTGCAAAAGTAGTCTTGTAGAGATGCAACAGAATACTGTAATCAAGAATAAATGAATTAAGAAAATATCAAGAAGTTAAAAAATACTCATTTATCTATTTCCTTCTCAGCAAAACATGCAACTTTGGCTCATTTTAATGTCTGACCTTTGAAAATCAGATGATAAGGAGTTACTGAGAAAAATATTGAATTCAACAAAGGTGGCTCTCTTGAAATTCCAGTGTGTTTTCGTAATGGAAAAATGATGCTTCCCCACAAGTGGCACCATCTCCAAGGTATCCAGAAAAGGATAATCCACTCATAATTCTGTAAGTTATTTTGACAGAATCAAGCTTCCGGATCATTTGTGACAGATCATCTCAACAAGCACAAATTCTAAACTATTTTGCTTGTATATCCTGGTTATTGACAACCTGCTTGACCAATCTGAACATGTCTTTTCAATGAATTAGTCAAACAGTGAATTAGAGAAGCACTTAGGTAACCCCTGTGCGTTTCATCATTGGAAGATAGTCCCCTTTCCTCTCTCACAACCAGACCTACTTACACAAACTCTATCTGTAATCAAGCCCATCCAGTCTATCACTTGTCTCCATTTTGTCTCTGCATACCCTTGAGCAGTGTGCAAGGTAGCTGTCTGCCAACGACTGTGATAACTTATCTGACAGAGATGAATGTATTGTAGAGAGGCTTCTGATTGAACCTTGGAAAATGGTACTGAAAACATCCTAAAGGTGAGATAAGATCACCTTTAAATATCCAAGTGACTTGGGCCCTTTCTGCTGAAAACCTGGCCTAACATACCTCTCATAACTCTTCTTCAAATACTATTCCTTGAAAATGACATTATGTATAGCTTCTTTTCTTCTCATTTCCCCCAAACTATGCATTGTATATATCCCCTAAAGTGGTAGAAAAAGTCTCATCCAAGTTTTCAGGATTCTGCTGATAGGCAGAAGCTATTGAGCTGATAAATCACCAGAATTTTTTTCAAGGTTCAGTTTAGGGAATTACTTCCATCTGTGGAGTGACAAATATATTCCTCCTAGAAAATCCTTTCTTCTGAAGTACTAAAGGCATCCCTGGAGTATGTTAAGAACAGACAGCCAGCCCCGGGGCTCCTAGGCATTTTTTAAATCATAACTCTCTTCAGCAGGCCCTGGGGCTTGGTCCACCCTTGAGCCCGACTGGCGACCATTCTACCTGCTCAAACCTGACCCTGCTGAGCAGTCTTTCTGATCTTCTTCATTTTAAAGCCTCAGGGTAAGTGTATGTAAGGATAACAATTTATGAATATATGCAGGTCTCCGGTGCCAGACTAAACTCAGGGTACAACAGAGGGAGAAAATAGCTAAGAATATGGATCAAGTAAACCAAAGTAAAACCAGGTTCAAAGGAAAACAGCAAGTCGGCGTGGGTCTGGGATTCCACCGGAGTTCAGTCCCGAGATACAAAGCAAAGATGGAAGTGGAATGTGTCAGTCAGCCTTACTTTGGCTGCACGCGGTACCGGAAAGGCACGGCTTAGAGGAAGAGAAGTTTAATTTGGCTTTCTCATGAATCAAATACTTTCCCAACACATGAGACTTTGGGGGAACATTTTAGATCTAAACAGCGATTAAGAGACCAGGAGTTCAACGCCGGGAGGGAGTTATCATAGGAATTGCCTCAAACAACTGAATAATTGTGAGATCTAAAATGTCCTGCGACCTGCCATTGGTAAGCTGGAGATTCAGCACAACTTCTGATGGTCTGAAGAAGGGAGGAAACTGATCAATGAAGTGAGTTCTGATTAAAATTCACGGTCAAACATGGCGGTCTGCTAGGCTACGTGCTACAGTGCTCTGAATAAATAACTAAAGAGAAACAAAGACGTGGAGGCCAGAGAGATCAGATGCAACGCAGAAGGCAAGAAATGGGGAAGTCAACATTAACTAAGTTCCTGAGCTGTGGTTTGTGTTGCACGCTCAGAGCGGGTCACTTAGGGAGCTATGTTTATTTCATTACATTCTTTCACGGATGCCGCTCAGCAGAGATTTATCTGAACACACACTTTCTAGGCCACCGAGACAAGAAGACGAGGAACGGAATGTAGAAGACAGCACAATGGTTCTAGCTTCCACCCTGCAACAGTTATGTCACATCTACTTACGTTTCATGAGCAGTACCACAGAGCTCTAACTTCAAAGGCTGTGAGTATAAAATCATACTTGTCAAGTGCCTAGAAGGTAGAAAAACTGAATATAACTCCCACTTCTTTACTTCCTGTTCTTTACTCTCAAATATAAACATATGCAAGGCTTCTCTATCTTCCAAAACCACACCTAAGCACAAGCACAAGCACAAGGGCACACAGCTCCCCAAGAGTTCTGTCCCTCTGTCCTTTCTACACATGAGCTTCTTCAAAAAACACCCACCTGCCATTACTGTCTAAGCCTCATACCCACATCTTCTGGGCTCCTTTAAAACAATGCTTATCATGATCTTTGGTATGTGTCACATTTAATTAACACTTCTCAGTCTTTAGTTTACTTGTTCTTTTTCTCTCTCTGGCCCTTGCTTCTAGGAAGTACTCCCTATCCCTCTCACTTTCTCCATCTTTCTGATCTTTTACTTTTACACCCATCCAAGCTCCCCTTAAACTATTTCATCTTTTTCCGTAGCTTGTTACGTACACTTGACGGCTCTCCAGTCATATCTTCACACCCATCCTTTCCCCCAGTGCAAATGTTTAACTTAACTTCCTACTTGAAATCTGCATTTCAAGGTCTCACTGGGTTCTTCATATTTACCACTTCCAGGACAGAAATTAACACATTTTCCATTAATACCTGCTTCTTTTTTCAGTGAATTCAAACATTCTTTCTCATTATTCATGTCAAAAGCCCAGACCTCATTCAAAGCCTCTCCTTTCCTCCCTTCCATATACTCTCAGCTCTGAGGTCCTTGCTATGATTTTTCACTTGACTCATCACATAAAACTCCTCAGGCTTCCCTGACCACCATCACTATACCCCTGAGTCTATATTCAGAGACAGACGATCAGTCGTCTTTCCAAATTTTGTTGTTAGGTCATGCGCCTGCTTCCAACCCTTCAGGGCTTCTCAGTGGTTTGTGCTGCAGTCTGAAATCCTCCCCCTGGGCATTAGGATCATCAACATCTGACCACAACTGTCTCACTACCACTGTCATCATCCCAGCCCACTCTGTACACCTCTGCTCTGATGAGATGGTTCTGTATCCCAGCACAGCCCCTGGTGATTTATACACCACATCTAGGAATATGCAGTGTTTAACAGATACATTTCCTTCCTACTCTCTGCCGGGCTAATTCTTCTGAGACTTAGCTCACCTATCAGGCTTCCCAGAGAGTCTTTGCTGATAACTCAGGATCTCCAATCCTGATCAGACCCTTTATTTATAAGAGCAATTGAAATTCATCTCATGTCAATAGTCTGCTACTGTTTTTCTAACTAGTATTTCATCTCTCTACCCTACTGTAAGTTTCATAAAGACTAGATTGCATTGAATTTTGAGAGTGTGACTTAAGTCAGAATAAAATAAAAACATTACTTAATATATTAATCTAAATATTCTTGTGAAAACTAAGGTTTGGAGTTGTTTTAAGAGAAGCAGAAAGGAAGGAAGAAAAATATAACTACTTGAAAACTGTGTCTGTCTCCATCCTTAGGCTAAGTGTAAGTGGCCCCTATAACCACCCACACCAGAACTAGCCCACATGACCCAACGGTAGTGCACACTACTAAATCCCTGGATATTTCATGCCAAACTCTGTCTTTTTGTGATACTTCCTTCTTTTATCTTTGAGATTCAGTGTGAAGGATAAGTGACTTACCTTATACTATATTTAGAAATGTATGTCACTTTATTTTTATAAAATAAATGTGTATCTATTGAAGACCTACTGTGTTGGCTTGCCTAGCGATGGAAAATTCCCATCAACAAGGAGGTAGAGCCTAAACAGGAAGTATCATCTGGAAATGAAAGTCATATCTCAAGAGAATAAAAGAGATATTCTGGAGGACATCAAATGTAGAACTTCTAGGTACTTTTATTTTTTTAATTGAAATTTTATTGGTACATTACATGAACACATCATGATTGCACTCCACAATGAGAATTTGTACCAGTATATGACACAACTTAATTCTCACTTTTTCGCATAGCCCTATCCACCCTACTACCCCCCATATACATAAACTTTGTTTCCTTTCTTTTTTGTTATAATCTCATTATTTTCCCCCTTCACCCTATTTCACTTTGAGTATTTTCTATTTCACAATATATATCATACAATTCTTCTATGTACTTTTAAATACAGTACTTCATTTTACACTAACAATCTGGGGAGACAGGGAATATGACTGTCCTATATTGTATGGGGTGGGCGGTGTATAAAATTTACTCTCTCACATTTACATGACTAATAAATGGTGCACTATGATCTTGATTTGCTGACTCATTTGATTCTCCTTGGATTTAATCTACTAGCATTGGCATTATTAAAATATAGCAGTCTACATGAGTTCCCTGCGGAAAGAGAAAAGTTTGTCCAGATATATTAACAGAAAGATGCCTGATATTTAAGAGCTATGCTGACAAGAGGTACGAAGATTAACAAGACACATGACAGTCACGTGATCACACAGAGAAATACATACTTGGGTGTGCAAAGCTTTGCACCGATCTGACTTAAAAATTAGTAGAACTGACCTAAAGATTAGGTTTAAAGATTTTCTGTTTTATATACTAAGTAATATATATATATATATATATACATATATATAATACATATATTTATTTTATATATTTATATATAGCCAATTTTAATGTCTAAATACTTATAGAATTTTCATAAACCAACTATTATATTTTGGCAACTGTATCAACAATATGAAAGAGAGTATAAGCAATTGTTTCAAATTTTTGTCTCAGTTTAATATGTACTGTTTACATACTAACAGATATCTGTTTCTAGGATAAAGTGACATTTCCCTGAGAACTGGGAGCTTCGCGAGGTCATGCACAGCTCTTTAACTGAGACTCTTCCCAACTCCCTTGTCTACTAAACCTGCTATTCTGAATACTCTGGGATAATTCAATAATGACATTATTTGAATGGTACACAAAATAACTCAGCATCTCCAAGGCGAATATTTTCATTCCAACAAATACATTCCACAGACTATTGCTTAGACAAAAATAGATGTAGAAAGGGAATTGGGCATTTTAGAAATATCACTGCATTGATTTCCTTCACATTTTCCAGATATAAAAATCATCTATTAGTAGAAGAAAACTGTCAAGGTGTTGAGAAATTGAAGGAGAGTATGGTATTTGAGATTAGATTAGAACAAAGATGCAACTTAAAATGCTCCAAATTTACTCAGTCTTTTTGATATATAATATTTGGATAAATACTCATCATAGATTTTTTGAGAATTTATGAAACGCTTACAATTTACAAGGATTTAATAAGAAATGCAAACATAGCAGACATAACAAAATAAATACAATAGTAAGTGACAAATACAATAATGATAACAATATAGATGAAATCTATATAATCCTGACAGGCTATAAAAAATGTTTTAAAAGTCATAATTATAGCTTTTCATAGCTTAAATTTGGATAGCTCCAAACAGAAAACACCTGCAGATGGGGTTTTGTCTTTCCGGTTTCAGTCGTGGCATCTTCTCTGTCCTTCTCATCCCTGGTCTAGCTTCATCCAGACTTCTCCAGGCTACAGGATTCCCAACAACCCTTATAGTCCTGTCTACCTTCTCTCCACTCCCGGGGCTCGTCCGGGATTCCTTGGAAAGCTCTCTGCTGCCCCCAACAGTCGCAAAGCGACAATGCCCGTAGCCTCTTGAGATTTTGAGAGATTAATCCGAACCCTATCGTAGCATGAGTAAAGGAAACCTACTGGACTGTATGAATTTTTCCGAGTTTCCTGCTGCCATATTACATGGAGTATATTTTTAAGGTACCCGGCAGGAAATAGCAGAAACCCTTTATCCAAACCCTTCCATCACAAACCAGGCAGGACTTTGTGATGAACGCCGAGATTCTAGAATGGTCTTGTGAATAAAATTATGTGAAGTAGAATAGTGTGAAACCTGTCAAACTTGTAACTTAGCCTCCATAAATGGGATAACTCAAAGAGCAAAAAAAGAGAAAGAGAAACGAAGGAGAACAATGATAAATAACTTTGCAGATGACCGGGCTGGACTTCAGTCTCCTTAACAATAGCAACTCTGGACAAGATCCTCAGACTGTCTATTCCAGAATTTCTCCTAGAAAATAGTAATAAGACCTACTGTATACCTTAATGTGAGGATTAAATGAGATAATGTAATATGTAGCTTTCGGCTTAGTGCCAGGGCATAGTACAATTATT
Source organism: Petromus typicus (assembly GCA_004026965.1). Classification (NCBI taxonomy): domain Eukaryota; kingdom Metazoa; phylum Chordata; class Mammalia; order Rodentia; family Petromuridae; genus Petromus; species Petromus typicus. The sequence continues at coordinate 494 of PVIR01037675.1, read as the reverse complement.
ATTCTAAAAGATCTTCTGGAATTTTTGCCAGGTTTTAAGGAATTAGAGAAGAGACAGAAACTATATATATTTGATTACATTCAATAAGATGTCTCAGATATCATTATGTTTAGAAGCTATCTCTGAAGAAAACCAAATCCAAAATACGTGTTGATATACTATAACCTTAGGACTTCCATTTGAATTGTGAACTTACTATTCACTGAAAGCCCTTGATAAGGAAACAAACATTGCTTAGTCTTAACAAATAAGGTGATATTTTTACTGTAATGATATCAGAATTTCTGTCTTCTTTACAGGGGTACCAAACACACTGGAGACAGATTTTTTCGTGCGAATGTTTACTGGGTTTACCAGGTCTTAATTATAAATCCACAAAGCCAGAAGCTGTCTGTAAATAAGCAGGATATAAGGGTTGATATAGTTAATATAGTGTGTGGAGCCACCACAACAAAATTAGGTGAGCGATTTATCATAGTTGCATGCTCCCAGGC
>PVIR01037674.1:0-14819 GCA_004026965.1 Petromus typicus | reverse complement strand
CCTATTTTCCTCATCTTTTCTTTTAGTTCTTTCACATGCAACATTGAAGTGAGCTTGAGGATATCAAGCACCTCCAAGACCAAAAAGGTGTACCCTGAGGAGTTGAGTTCTATATGAAAGTAAACTTGCACCCCTCATACTATGACCATGGCTGTCAGTGAAACTTAAAAATCTGATAGAAGAAAAACATTCATCCACAATTATATTGTGCAGTAATTATAAGCTGTAATTAGTATCTTTTGTTAAGGTGGTTAAGAAGTAGGTGATACTGTATTACAGGAATGATACAGTATGAGAGAAGGAAAATAATCTTGCAAGGAGAAGATAATTAGCTAGAATCATTGAGAAGATCTGAGAGGGTTGAAAGCAGAAGCAGTGGAGGGATTAGGCTTTGCTAGAGGGAAGGAAGTGGGAACAGGAGGGAACCCAGAAAGCACGCAGTACACCCAGACAGATGCGTCAGTTTTGTTGTAGGAGATGAAGAGGCGTGTGTGTGGCTTTTCCTTATTGAAGTGTGCTGGAAACGTTGAGGGTACAGGTTTGGAATAGTCATTGTGGAAAGCAGGAAAAACATGGATGCTGTGGACTGCAGGGTTGCTGAGCAGTGCGGAGAGCTCCTGTGCTGGTCACCTGTCCCTTCCCAACACCCACAGCCTACAGGAAAAGATATTTAATTTAGGTCACAGTACAAGAGATCCAGCCCATAGTCAGCCGACTCCAAGACAGAAACATCATGGTGGAAGGGCTGACAAGGAAATCTCATCTCATGGCAGCCAAGAGAAAAGCGAGGATCCAGGGAGGGGACATGTTAGAACGCATTCACTGCTTTCTTTTCCTCTCGAAATGGCTCAGCACTGCCTCTTCCAGCCAAGCCCCAATTCCTAGCTCCACATTCAGCTGTCAACTTCTCAGTGGATCAGTCCACTGATGAGTAAAGACCCTCGTGGTTCAGTAAGCTTCCTAACCTGGACCACTAAACACAGAGGACTTTTGGGGAACATTTCAGATATTTCTGAATATCTGACATTTCAACCATAGTAGCCCTTTTCAGATACATGTTTATAAATTCCTAGGGCTAGGAATATAGCTCAGCATTAGAGTTCTTGCCTAACATGCCAAAGACTCTGAGTTCCATCCTCAGTACCATAAAAAATAAGTAAAATTATACTTGATGATGTATTTATTTTCTTCAGTAACATTCTGGGGCAGAGAAAAAGGGAGTAAAGATTAAGATTTTACAAAGGAGGAATTCTAATGTTGAGCCACAGAATTGATCCCAGATAAGAAGAAAATTGTAGAAACTGGGTTGGAGTGGAGCTAAATACCAGCTTTTGAAGCTGAGAGCCTCATCTCAGTAAGGAGGGTACACTTCCAAGTAGGTATGGTTTTTTTTTTTTTTTTTTTTTTTTTTTTTTAGGTTTTTGGAGACAGGGTCTTGCTTTGTGGTTCAGGCTGGCCCTGAGCTCAGCCTCAAACTCACATCACAATCCTCCTGCCTCTGCCTCGAACTAGGTATGTTTTTAATGTTTTGCTACAAGGCCCTTGGCAAAGAGCGTCCGTAGCACTTAAAAGAGGGCTGGCTAGAGTAGCCTGAAGTGTGCAGCAGACATGCAGTTGATGGGGAATTGATGCATTTGATGAATGAACAGTAATGACTGGAGGACTGATTATTCTGTGGCCTCCTCTTCCCTATGGGGTATTCCAGTCTTATGTTCTCTGTTTTCTTCTAGAGAGCGAGGGGCATTCTCCAAGCCACATTGCAGTGCTGTGCCGGGGTCGCGTGTTTGTCTTCGACGCACTGCACGAAGGATGTCTGATTACCCCGCCGGAGCTGCTCAGGTTGTCACTTTACTTTTTTGAGCCTTGTTAGGTTTCAGGCTTTGGTTTAGGTTCAGAATTACTTTTCTATACAGAAAGTTTAAAAAGTAAGAATTTTATGTTTATTTTAAAATTTATTTTTAAGTTAAGTTTTAATTTTGCTAAATGTACAATAAATCTATTCTACTTAAAAAGAAAAAAGCAATAAATGAGTTCTAAAATGTATGATAAGTATTGTGAAATACGAAGAAAATATTCAAAGAGAAAGGAGGTAAGGATTAGTAAAGAAGGGAAAGAAAAATTGGTGGTTGAAAAAAGGAAGCAAAGCTTATATATATAGGGTGTGGGGGGCAAGGAATAGGAAAAATGAGAATTAAGACATGTCTATACTGGTACAAATTCTTAATGTGGTTTGTGATCATAGCATGTATCTAAAATGTACCAGTAAAATCAATTTTAAGAAAAAGGAAAGCAGAACGAACGGGTAAGACCAAGCCTGTTACCTCCCCAGAATTTATCACTGCCTCTTGTTTTGTGTGTTCCGTCCTTCATGTGAATTCACATGCATGCATCATTTAAAACAAAAAGAACACACAGATATATCTGCTGTGTATGCATGTGTACATACAGCTAGTATTAGAAGTATCTTTTTTGGAAGTTATATATTACTGTAAGAGATTTACCTTTTAGATCTTTTGCTTTTGTGATTTGGATAATATCTGTATTTGTCGTAATTTGTCCAAATTTCACATCATTACATCAGGGCTTACTAACCAGATCACCCAAAGCAACTCTTGCAAGTTGAATACCTGTGATTCATGCTCACTTTGGCTCATGATCTATTTTATTTGGATCACAGAGAATTTGAATCACTGCTTCAAATCAAGAGGATTTACAAACAAGTTTGGATTTCTGATTTCTTTTAAAGAATGAAGTTCTGATACCAGCTTACCTTCTGGTACAGTGAATGTGAGGTGGACCTGGGGTCTGAGTGTTGCCCATCACAATTCCCTGTTCCCATTAGCTTATTGCTGCATTGACACTCAGCGTACCGTCTCCTTTTATCCACTCACATTGGTTTATTCTGTCCTCTTTGTTTAATTTCATTAATAGAAATTGCTTCCTTCTCTACCTGTGAGAAAAGAGGGATAATGCAAACTCCAGTGTAGACATGGTGCAGGTGGACCTCACTTCCCATGCATCTCTGTCCTCTCTCCTGTCCCTGCTATCCTCAGAGGTACCGCGATCTCCCAGTCATCAGCATCCCCTTGTGTCCCATCTCAGAAATGAAGCCCTCTCCATCTGAGCTCTTAGAGGTTTCTCAAATGGTTTCTTTCTTCTATCTCCACCGTCTCTGTTCAGGTTTTCATTATTTCTCTGCGTAACTATTTCCAGAAATTTCATTTATTTGCTCCATATATTTTCCATACTGCCATTGGTGTTTAATATTCCAACGTGATTGTATCTCCTCTTTGTTTAAAATTCCTAAATGGTCTCCTGTTACCTAGGATAAAGCCTGCATTCCTTAACAGTAGTCTAGATTTGATTCTGACTTAATTCTTCCACCTGTTCCTGCCCTTTCTCCTTTGTGTCCTATCGTCCTACCCTATTGCTTGGTGTGTAGCTTGTGGAATGACAGATGGCCTCAATTTTTGTACACTTTCTGTTTACTTGGAAAATTCATAGCTTCCAGGGTCTGTTCACTTCATCACAAAGTCAGAAATCCTTTTAACTCCAAGCACAAAAAGTTAAGACTCCTTTGGGGTCTTTGTATAATGTATATTGAGATCACTTATTTCTGTGTTTTCACATCCAGATGGAGCTCTAGAGAGATTAGTCACCAGGTCTTTTAAATTTTCACTGCTTATTGCAGTACCTAGCACTCAGTAGAATTTCACTGTAGATGGGTATGCATTTATGTACATGTGTGTATTATTTAAAATACACAAGTGTGTGTGTATACACACATGTGAACTGAGCAATCAGGCAAGACCTGCACATTATGAAATTTTACCTAAACATAGAAATATATGAGAGGACCATAAACTAGACTGATTACATTCAGATTCTTACTGAGTTGGTTGTCAAAAGAAGACTTTCAAATCTAGTGCAGTAACCTAAGAAAGAAGTGGAAGTTGGGAGTTTAAGGAATAGGCCAAATTCAGGCAATATTTTGAAGATGTATTTGATGAGAATTGAAGCTCTTGGTGTATTGCTTCATAGTATGGAAACTTTAGATATGTGTTATACATTTCAAAAAGCTAAAAGAAAGGATTTTGAAAGTTTTAACTTCATTTAAACAAGGAAATCATGGTACCAAAGTCATGGTACCATTTGAGCTGAATCCCCTGCAAACTTCATTTAAACAATTGACAATGTATTACATGTATTGAACATTATATTGCACTCCACTGATGTACAGCTTTTGTATTTTTGTGTATTGTTAAAACTAATAAGTCAAGGGCTGGGGATTTAGCTCAGTGGTTCCAGCACCTGTCTTCCAAGCACAAGGGCCCTGGTTTGATCCCCCGTAACCACATACAACAATACTGGGCATAGAGACTCACACCCACCATCAATCACAACCACACACCACAGTGCCAGACGTGGTGGCTCATGCCTATATTCGCAGCACTTGGGAGGCAGAGGCAGGAGGATTGCTGTAAGTTTGAGGCTGAGCTTAGGGCCAGTTTGAACTACAAAGTGAGATCCTGTCTCAAAAAAAAAGTTAATAAAATTAGCAAGAATTATTGACTAGATTAATAAAGCAAGCAAATGTCACTGGATTTTCAATTTACGGTATTGATAGTATTGTAATAAGTGTAAACAATGGAGGAAGAGGAGCAGTGATACTAGTTCTTAATATTTCCATCTATCCTTCCACCTCTCCATCCTGTTTTGGTTTTTAGGATCTCTGTAGAATTCACGCTGGCCTTGAAATCAGTCTGTCGTCTATACTGACCTCAACCTCATCCCTGAGTTCTGAGATGATGGGCATGCCTGGATTAATTTTCTTTTTTTAGTAATAGCTTTATTGATATATGAATCATATATTGTGCCATTTATTCATTTAAAGTGTATAATTAATGCTTTCTAGTATTTTCACACAATTACGGTCCTTCAATAAATTTGAAATATTTTTGTCAGGTTTAAAAATAACTCTAGCCCATTCTCTCTCCATTGCTTCCCAGTCCTCTTCCTCCTAAGGGCTACTTTGTGCATCTTCCAGAAAGTCCCAGTCACCAGCCCTAGGCAACCATGTCTGCTTTCTGAACATTTTGTATAAGTGAAACTTTACATGTGATCTCTTGTGTTTGGCTTCTTTTATTTAGCATCTGTTTTCAAAGTTTGACCATGGTTTAGTGTGTGTTAATTCACTATCCTTCCTACATCTGGATGACACTGAGTGTTGAATGACTGGACCACATTTTATACGTATTCACTGGCTGAGGGAGCGTGTGGGCTCTTACTGCCCTTTGGTTCTTACAGGTTATGTTGGTGTAAACATCGTGTACAGGTTTCCATGTGGATTACCGTTTCATCTCTCCTGATTACATACTTGGAAGGAGAATTGCTAAGTCAGTTGGTAACTCCAGGGTAACTGAGAAACTGCAAGACTTTTCCAAAGTGGCTAAATCATAGCACATTCCCGTCAGAACCATCAGAGGGCTCCAGTGTCTTTCCCCTCGCCAGCACTCACCGCCTTCTTTCCTGATTCTAGCAGATGATGTTGAACGTTGTTATATGCTTTTTGGCCATTCGTATATATTTTCCTTGGAGACACTTGGCAGATGCTTTAATTGGTTTATTGTCTGTTTATTATTGAGTTGTAAAAGTTCTTTACATATTTTGCATCCAAATCCTTAACAGATACATACACTCTGCAAACACTTTTCTCTCTTTTTGAGGTTGTCTTCTTACCTTTGTTGTGGCTTTCTTTGAAGTACAAGAGTTTTAGTTTTGACATAGTCTGATTTTATCTTTTTCTTTGGTTTCTTGTGATATTAATATCTAAGAATATCTAAGAAACCATGGTCTAGTTCAGAGACATTAAGACTTAAACGTATGTTTTCTGCTAATTTTTTTATGTTTAATTCTTGGAAAGAGAGGTAGATGAATGTACATTTAGTTTGAAGTGTTGGCAGAAATTGAGGTAGAGATGGCCAGGACTTGGAACTTTGGTAATAGATTTAGAAAAGAAATGGGGCTAAAACTAGAGATTTGTTGTCTCTTACATAAAGGTGGCAGCTAAAGCTACTAAAGAAGTGGAGGGGCCGGGGATATAGCTCAGTGGTTCCGGCGCCTGTCTTGCAAGCACAAGGACCTGGATTCAATCCCCGGTAACCACATAACAGTACTGGGTGTGGAGACTCACCCCAGCGGCAACCAGTACCACATACCAGTGCCGGGCGTGGTGGCTCACGCCTGTAATCCCAGCACTCGGGAGGCAGAGGCAGGAGGACTGCTGTGACGTGAGTTTGAGGCTGAGCTCAGGGCCATCCTGAACCACAAAGTGAGACCCTGTCTCAAAAAACCTTAAAAAAAAAAAAAAAAGTGGATAAGATCACTAACAACCTAGAAAAGTCAGTGGAAAAATTGGGGAAAAGACTCAGCTGTAAGGCAAAGGGTCAGCAGAGGCTGCCCAGAGGTCACTGAAGCCAGGGAGACCACAGTGGGACAGTGCTACAGAAATGAGAACAAATGAGACGCTTCTGGTGTGAACTACTTCCTACTTAGTAAACACTCCTGAGATGGAGCTACTGGGTTCCTCCGGGGGACGTTATGTGTGACACAAGTGCAGTTTGATGCTAATCATGGGTCTAGAGAGCAGCTCAGTGGTAGAAGACATGCTTGCCATATGCATGGCCCTGAGTTTAAACCCACCCCCATACAGTTGCTGGAAGACAAAAACCAGATTGCATTCTGAATGTAAATGGGAAGTACTGAAGGCAAAAATATAACTACTCATAAAAAAAAGATGAGATACAGGAAATAAATATGTTACTGTTGAGATCAGAATCTGCTTCATCTTCTCTGTATGAAGATGTTGAACATGAATCCACATGACCTATGAAAAGCCACTGTAGCTCCTGTCTCCCTGTGCTCTTTCTAAATTTCTCTCATCTTTCTCAGACACCTGACATACATCCATGAGAAGTGCCACCGAGAGCCCCCAGGCCCTGGAATTGCTGCACTGACCACTGAGGAGAGAGCCCGGTGGGCCCAGGTAGTAATCCTGCCCTTCTAATAAACCTGTTTTCTGACATACTCTTGAGATTTTTCTGGACATTAAATTGTAGCATTTAGGGCCAGGGATTTAGCTCAGTGGTTCTGGCACCTGCCTTGAAAGTGCAAGGGTCTGGGTTCAATCCCTGGTAACCATATACCACAATGCTGGGCGTGGAAACTCATGCCCACCAGCAATCAGAACCACATACCACCATGCTGGGCTTGGTGGCTCACACTTGTAATCCCAGCACTCGGGAGGCAGAGGCAGGAGGATTGTTCTGAGTTCAAGGCTGCACTCAGGGCCAGCCTGAACTACAAAAAGCGAGACCCTGTCTCAAAAAACTAAAAAAAAAATTGTAGCATTTATCATCTCCTTACTCCTAGGCACGAGAATATCTCATCAGTCTTGATCCAGAGAACTCGGCTTTGTTAGAAAGAATTCAGAGCAGCTTATTCGTATATTCCATGGAGAACAGCAGTGCTCATGTCACACCGGAAGATTACTCCCAGGTGACCATCTTGTTTTGTCATCATCGACACGTTTTTTGGGGGGGACTCTTGTGTATATTGAACACAAGAGTTTTTTCTGTTTTTTGTTTTTGTGCTTTAAAAATTTTCCTCAGTTATAAAGTACACATGTATCAAACTGACTTTTATACACAAACAGTGCATTGGAAGTCCTTGACACACAGTCAGATATAGTCTATACCCGGTACACGGAAAGATACCTGTAGCTTCTGCATTGATGCCAATGTGTGTGCCCTTGTACTGCCTGCACATGGGAAAGGGTGCTTAGACCCGGGTACACGAGCTCCCCCCCTCCCTGTGGTGCTCAGACCCGGGTACACGAGCCCCCTCCCTGCCTGTGGCCATGTCCAAGCCCCCTCAGAACCTGTCTCTCTTGTAAACTTACTAAGTGGACTTCGGTGGCTCTCAGGAGAAATACCACCCTTTTGTTAGCCCACACAGCCTCATGTTCTCGTTCCCAGGAGATAAAAGGAAGACATCGCATTGGCACCACAGTCTCTTCAAAATACTTACGATTATTTCTGACGGATTCATCATTATAAATGATAGGAAAAAATAATTCAGGATTAAAATTTTCATAGCTAGAAAACAACATTTTCGCTGTGTTTTTTGCAGTGGGGAACAGAATGCTTCTTAAGGAAAAATACTTTTTAATGTATAATTGTTTAAGCTTTTTTAACCTCATTGTTCTTAGAGTGGAGTTAGATTGTAGCTCACTCTATACAAGGTAGACAAATATGGTGAATGTCTCTTATTTTTATGTAAACACATACCGTATATTTTCATTTTCCCGTGGTGTACACATGTGGTATGAATGCATGCGTAATAGACATTCTATAAAGCAGTGTGTTTACCTCCTGTGACATTATTTGCTCTTTGTATTCTGTTCTCTTTGTGAAGTGAATTTGATACACTATATTGATTTCATGAGTTACTAATGTGCCTACATCTAGTTTGACAAAGAGGATAAGGAAGATATGAATTCTTTAGAAGTTTACCTTTTAACTCTTTATTGACTACACAGGTAAGCCTTTTATACTGTTCAAGTTATAAAAGGCCTCTATTTTCAGTTGTATCTTCTATAAATATTCATGAATTTCTTTTTCTGATAAGAGTTTGTGATTAAAGTTTACCCTAAAGGTTGGAGGGATAACTAAAGTTAGGCCCAGAATTACTGTGTTTTGAGTATGATTATACTATCACTTTATTAAATTTTGTTGACCTAAAAAGTGAGAGTACTGTAAATGTTTAAGATGTAGATTCTTAAACTGATGTTAACAAGCCCCAACTCCTGCTTGCTTTTTTTTGGTGAGGGGCTATTGGGGCTCAAACCCAATTGTCCTTTTAATGTAGAAAAATTCAATTTTTTTTAGATCCTTGAGATGGTCCTTACTGGAGATCCAACAGTACGCTGGGGTGACAAATCCTATAACTTGATTTCCTTTGCTAATGGAGTCTTTGGCTGTAATTGTGACGTAAGTAAACTACTGGAGCCTTTTTTTCTTATTCCTTTTGGGTTAACTTTATGGTGATAGACCATAAATACTTAGGCTATGCTGTGCTACAGATTTGTAGATACTTTTATTTTTAGCTTAATGGCATTATATGTTGAGAAGTTTAGTTGTGAATTTTCAGCAAAAGTAGAGCATAGGTCAAGTTATTTTCTTTTGTAGTAAGACCAGCAGTTTGATGTATATCTGCTACAAAAAATTACGTATAATTTTATGTAGTATAATTCATTAAAATATACTATTATCTTCTTGCAAAGCCCCACAACTATTTTAAATACTATACAGCATCATGCATAAGGAAATGTAAATTGATATATTTCTAGATTATCCTGGTAATTATGTAACTATTTTCCTAAAATAATGCTTGATCTCTGGGGCACTGTTTAGATGACAGGTATTAAGATATTTGGCAGTTAGTACCAGTTTACATCTTTATGAAGGAATAAAAAGAACTTTTCCTGTTTTCTTCTGCCTCTTCCCATGGTCTTTAGTAGTTTTGTCTTCGATTTAGAAAATCCGTAAGCCAAAACCAACAACAAAAATTAAGTTATTGATTTTTTTTTTTAATTTTTTAAGACAGGGTCTCACTTTGTAGTTCAGGCTGCCTCTGAACTCACTGTGTAGCCCAGGCTAGCTTGAACTCATGGCAGTCCTCCTGCCTCTGCCTCCCATGTGCTGGCCACCATGCCTGGCAAGGGTCATTGATTTTTAAAACCATCACTTAGTTTTAAGTGACAAAAATTTAAATCAAACTGGTATTAGCTGAGGAAGGTATTTGTTGGCATAAGTGTACACTTACTTATGGAGAAAACTGACTTTCTGTGTCCCATGCTCTGATTAGATCTTTTTCCTGTTCAGTAGATGCCCAATGTGATGTTGCCTATAATCTCAAGTTCTGAGAGGTCTCTTAGCGTAGTGACCCCTGTGGATATAGCCAGCTTCCTTTTCCTGTAGTGCTGCAAAAGTCCTGGAACAACTCCTGTACCTGACCTGTGTGACTTGCCTGCTTGTCTATGCATATCTGGACATATGCTACTCACCTGTATTAGTTAATCTTCTCTCCTTGCTGAGTCAAAATACATGACACCCAAAGTTAGAGGGGAAGGGGTTTATATGGCTTACATTTCACTGAGGTTTCAGTCCATAGTCGGCTGGCTTCAGGACAGAAATGGTAAACAGGCTTCACAGAGGAGAAACATGGTTCGCTCGTGGTACTCACAGCATAGCAGCAGCAAGAAGGGACAGAGTTTACCAACATCTTTCTGCCCCTTTTATCTCATCCAGAGTACTGGGATTAGGGTGGTGCCAAAGTAATCACTCACGTGTAGTGGTTTAATAATCACAGGCCCCTAATTCCAGCATCACACATTCCAGATTCAGCTACCTATGAAAAAAGTCCCACCTCATCTGCACTAGACTTTGGGGGGACATCTAAGCATAAACTATAACATGACCCCTTCGGGAAGCACTCAAGGCAGGCCACTGTGACTGTCTTGCGGCTTGCCCTCAGCTGTGCCTCCAGCCAAAGCTCTGATGTCTTTGATTTGCACTGACTTCTTTGAGAGCCCAACCCCCTTGACTGTACATTAATTATTCTCTGACTTAGCTGCCTACAATAGTGTTAGAGTCGTATTGAAAAGGCCTGGCTACTCCCCTGAAGTTGTGTCTGCATATCTCAGGCCTTCCCCCCTCCCTTTCCACACACTGTCACAGGTTGTTCATGGATGCCAACAGTTTGAAGTGTGGGCAGTAACACAGAAAGAATCATGTGATGAGACTGTCAGCACAGAAACATGCAGAGAATAGTGCAAGAATCTTTCAAAGCCCTGGGAACTTGTGTAATCCTAGCACTCTGGAAACCGGAGGCAGGAGGATGCATGCATATGATTCAAGGTCAGCCTGGCCTACATAGTCAGTTCAAGGTCAGCCTGGCCTACATAAGTTCTCAACTGATAGGAAATCTCTAGCTGCAGTTTCCCTAGGTACAGCCAGAAACCTATAGTACCATGTAACACAGTCGATCTTGCCGTCATTTCTTCAACATTGAGAACTATTTCTGCCAACATATATGAGCACTTCTGTATTTGTAGGTATATTATAGTTATGTTTTATTATTATTATTTATTTATTATATAGTTATGGTTTTTTTTTTTTTTTCTGGTATCAGGAATCAATCTAAGGACCTTGTTCTTGCCAGCATTGCTGAGCTATACCCTAAGCCCTGGTTATGCTTTCTAATACTTGCATAGAAGTCTTTTTTTTCATTATTGAGGGTTAGACCCAGGGCCAGAGCTGTATTCCCAACCCCTTTTGAATAAGTGGTTGATTGAATTCTTTTACATGCCTCCTTTATTTATTTACTTATTTATTTACTTACTTTTGTTTTGAGACAGTATCTTACTTTGTAGTTCAGGATGGCCCTGAGCTCACTATGTAGCCCAGGCGAGCCTCAAACTCAGCAATCCTCTTGCCTCTACCTCTGGAGTGCTAGGATTACAGGAGTGAGCCACCAGGCCTGGCACAGTGGTACTGATACCGATTACTGATGGGTTTGAGTCTCCATGCCCGGTATGTGGTTATCAGGAGTGATAACAAGCCCAGGCCCTTGGGCTTTCAAGGCAGGCACAGGAACCACTGATCTAAATCCCTGGCCCTGCCTCCTTTATTTTTAATGTCCCTTGAATTATTATATGTAAGTTACATTCCCTCAAAATTTAGTTTAAAAACACTAATACTAAAAGCTTTCTCTTAATTTGAAATGTTTTGACAACTAGAATCTGTTTCAGTATTCACTAATTTGTGTTACTAAATTAAATGCTGTCATATGGTATGATAAATAATAGATTGTGTTTTATATTCCACGTTCACTCTTTTTATAGTCAGTGTTATTCGGGGATAATCAGAATTGATTGAATTTTTGAGACAGGGTCTCACTAAGCTGCTAAGTTGCACAGGCTGTGCTTGAACTTACAGTTCTTCTGCCTCAGCTTCCCAGAGTCCTGGAATGACAGGCCTGTTGGCCAGGCCCAACTCCAGGGCTCCTAGGATTCCTGGTGCCTTGGATGGTCTGCCTACCCCATCTGCTTTCCAGCATCTCAGCACCAAGTGTAGACATCTGCTCTGACTCAGGAGTAAACAGCACTTCATTTCTCCAGTTGTTTGTGTTTCCGGTTAATTTCTCTGGTGGCTTGTGTTTCCTCAAACACACACACACTTCTGACCCCAGCAGCCCTAACAAGTTCCTCCAACTTCATAATAACACCACAACTCTTGGGATGGCTGTCATATGGTATAATAAATAATAGATTGTGTTTTATATTCCAGGTTTGCTCTTTTTATAGTCAGTATTACTCAGGGATAATAAGAATTGATTGAATTTTTGAGACAGGGTCTCACTAAGGTCCTATATAGGAAGTGAGGCATTTGAAGATTCTGTCTATCCCTTACTATCTGTTAAAGGTGGAGGAAAGACAGAAAGATATATTGGCTCAAGTTTGAGTTTGACAGCGTATGATCTCATGATTGCTGTTTCAGCATGCTCCCTATGATGCCATGGTCATGGTGAATATTGCCCACTACGTGGACGAGAGGATCATAGAGACTGAAGGAAGATGGAAGGTATGTAGAACAGATAATGTTTTCCTTGTTATTTTTTTATAGAGAAAATATTTTTTAAGTCTTTCCTGTTTTCAGGGTTCAGAAAAAGTTCGAGATATACCACTTCCAGAGGAGCTTGTGTTTACTGTAGATGAAAAGATATTAAATGACATCAAACAAGCTAAAGCCCAATTTCTTCAAGAGGTAGATTTTCCACTTTTCCACTTTGATGCTTTCTCTTTTACCAGCCATATGTCAAGATTTGGCCATTCCTCAAGTGTGTCTTCAGAAAACATTTTACAGTGACAGCTTTGGAACCTTAGTTACTCATTGGGTGAAGAGTTGCAATGCAGTGCTGCTTCAATTTGGGTCCCTCTGGGTGATTCTCACTGTCCCTGTTGCAATCTCTCTCTGGTAGGCATCTGATCTGCAAGTCGTAGCACCTGCCTTCACCTCTTTTGGCAAAAAGCTGACCAAGAAGCAGTCACTGCACCCTGACACATTCATCCAGCTGGCACTACAGCTGGCCTACTACAGACTGCATGGACGGTGAGGGCCACTCCTTTCTGTGTTCGGACTCTCGGGCCCCAGGTTGCACATTTCCCCAGCAGCCCCAGCCTAATGCCCAGAGTTTTTACCCTTTCCACTTGGCACTGTGTCCTGTCTGCCTTCCACTGACCACGTGTTAGTGTTGTTATTTACCACAGCATTCACATGATGTTTTTGCCATGTCTGCTGCCCTCTGAGAGTGGCTTTGTTACATGGAGCACTTGGTTCTCTTGCGATCTCAGTTTTCTGATGGGCTCATGAAAGTTGGATTGTGTAGATGATCCAGTCTTTCCAAGACGAGAAGCACTGTGTGTAACTTTCTATAGCTCAAGCAGGAATGGAAACCCTTTGGTCTTGCTTTGTATCTGTCCTGGTATAAGTGAGAGACACTTGGGTTGTTTCCACCTTTTGACTTTTGTGAATAATGCTGCTGTGAATATTCATAATAGATACCTCATAGACTCCTATTTTCAGTTATTTTGAGAAGTGAAATTGCTGGTTGGTATGATAATTTTAGTTTAAATTTTTGAGAATTGCTAAACTGCTTTCCATATAGCTGCACCATTTTATGTGCCACCGGCTCTATACATATGTTCCAATTACCACAAGTTCTCGCCATCACACAAAGGGTGATCAAAACATCCGGTGAGTATTTGAAGAAAATTTATTCTCACAAAAGACACTTTGCCACTAATCCTCCTCAGAATATACCCTCTCACTTTAAAAGTATGTATTTATCCGTTTGTTCTTGCTAGTTTCTGAAGCAGTTCTGGAGTTTTCAAGATGTGATCGAAAATATGATAAATGCTGCTGCCAAGCACCATCTAACAGAAAGGAAAGCTTATAGAATCATGATGCAATATTCTCATATACTTTATTCATCAGTTCTGGCACTGTGCAAATTTGGGCTCTTCCTCAAAGTTAAAATGTCTGTGAAAGATAAATATTTTAAGCCAGTTTAGGACACTGAGGCAGCCATGACAGTGCAACTAATAATACTCAGGAAAAAAAACTTCATAACTGCTGCAAGAAGTGGCAAGAATGATTAGGTGAGATTGAAGTGGAAGAAAATATTTTTGAGGATTAATAGCATTGTGATTGTATTGTAATAAATGTTTTAAAAATTTAAATGTTCACCATATTTGTAGACCTTTGATCCATTTGAATTGATTTTTATGTATGGTATAAAGTAAGGATTTATATTAGTCAGGACTCTCCAGAGCACAGAACCAAGTATCCTATTTGCGGGGAGAAGGATTAATTGAGATATGTGATGCAATTTGGCTCATGTCATCATGGGTACTGAGCAGTCCTTCATTCTTCTGTAACCTGAAGAAAGAGGGAAGCTGGGGGTTGATCAGGAGAACAGCGTCTGTTCCTGTGGTAGCTTTTGTTCTCTGTCCCTGTTCCAGCTGGCCCTCGCAGCCCAGGTAATGCCTGGCACATCGCTAAGGGCTGCTTTCCTCACACACTCACCAACGCAGAGCTCCCATCTTCTGGAAACCTCTTGGACACACTCTGTAGATTCTCTGTCCTAGTCAAGCTTACAGTGATACCTTGAGCTACCGCCTGCATCCAGCTCTGCCG
>PVIR01037673.1:0-14981 GCA_004026965.1 Petromus typicus | reverse complement strand
CTACTGGCCTAAGATAGCCTGACCCCCAGTGCAGTGTGTAGGCCCCCCACCTGTCCCGCCCACTCTCCAAGCTCCTCCTCCCCACTTCCTGTGTGCCCCCCTGCTGGAGCTTCCTGAAGAGGCTGCTCCCTCTCAGGTGCCCTCAACCCAGCCAGCTCATCCTCTTGTCCGAAGCTCTGCGTCATTCCCTAGCTGAGCTTCTGCGCCTCTGACATCGGCCTGTTGCGGGCCGTTTTCCTAAAGGCCCGTCCAGCCTGTGTGTACAGCCTGCTAACACAACCTCCTTCCGAACTGGGCTCTGGGGTGTTTGATTTCCCAGAATGTCCAATACTCAGCAGAAGCTCACTCCACGTCTGTGATGTGAATAAATGAAAAGAGAATCCAGGCTTAGGAGGGCCTGTGTTACTGACTCCACAGGAAGCAGGTACCTGGGCACAGATGCTGTGCCAACATGCTGCTGCGGTGCCCACAGCACGTGCCCCGTGCCCGGCTCCCCCCCACTCACAGATGTAGTAGTAGCTATGTCCTTCCTTGAACTCTTTGCCCAGGGTGAAAGGTGTAAAACGCTGGAATTTCTCAGACAGCTTCTCCGGGCCATGCCTGGCGCTGGGCTGGCTGCACCGCCAGCGGACCTGGTCCTTGGACTGGGGCTGGCAGGCCGCGTACTCCTCCTGCTCCACCAGGTACAGGGTATACCGCTCCATGGCCGCGTCTGCCACGGTGTCATCCTCATAGTGGGGACAGATAATGTCCAGGTAGTCATTCAGCCGCACGTGCACGGTGTAGCCTTCGTCCCGGAACCTGGGCGTGCACAGAAAGCGAGGAAGTGGGTGGATCAGAACCAGGCCAGGGCCGTGAGCCCCTGCTGATCGTGAGCCCCCTCTCACTGCAGCTTCTGAAGATTTTCCCCAGATCTCAACCAGCAATATTTACCAATCTTCATCTCCCGGGGGTTGAACCAGGGGTGCTCCACCATGAGCTACATTGCCAGTCCTTTTAATGTTTTTGTACTTTAAGGCAAGAAGGGTCTAGCTAAGTTGCTCAGGGAGGCCTCGAACTTGAATTCTGCCTTTGCAAAGGAGTGCTGGGGTGACAGGTGTGAAGTACCATGCCACTGATCGGATCTCATACCTCTCTTCTTTGCCAAATGTACCCGTCACCTCCTTTTCGGCCTCCGAAGAGCATCTACTGGACATCTCAGATATGATGCAGTTCCTAAAAGCCCAGGTATTTGCCCAGAGATATACTGCTACTTGTTTCTACAGCTCACTCTTAATTCTCTTCTCAATGTAACTCTCCTCAAACGTATTCTACCAGTTGCTCCTTTAAATGCGAGTAAACTTCACTCTGAGGCCATTCTTAGGCCTTCTCTTTGTTTTTTTGAGACAAGGTCTCCTTACGGACCCCAGGCCTTGAACGCACCGTAGTCCCGTCTCAGCCTCCCCAGCGCTGGTTCACAGGTGTGCCACCTCTCCTCCTAGGGCATCTCTACTGCCAAGGTCCAAGAGGCCCTCTCTTACTTGGTGGAGCTGGCCCCCTGCGCAGTTCTGATTCCTCTCTCTCTCCCCTGACCCACCGAGCTCCGCTTTTCCCGCCAAACTTCTCTCTAGGTCAAACCTAGGCCCAGTCCCTGGTCGGATCGTTCTCCTGCCCTTTTCTCTCTCGAGTACCCCCCAAATGTCCCTCTTTATTGCCAAAGCCACAGCACACGGCCATACCCACCGTGCCCTCCTGCAGAGCCCAAGGTCCCCGGGCGACGCTGCCTCCCCTCCCCCCCAGGTGGAGCCAGGCCCCCCCAGCCCCTCCCCGGCCACACAGGCTCCAGCCCCACACCCTGCCCCTCCCCCAGGTCCAGACACCTGGCTCCAGCCTGGAGGAGGGTGTTCTAGGCGGAAAGCGCCCCCAGCCGGCCAGCCTCTCGGAATTCCCGCAGGGACTCAGGGAGAGACTGGGGCGGAGCTGGGTGCCAGACTGCTTCAAACCCAAGCCTGGGCATGGGTGGGGGGAAGGGAAGAGTCAGGCCAGGGAACCTCGGAGGTGGGCACTCGCTGCCAGTCGGCTGCACCCTGCTAGGCCCAACCTTAAAGCAGTTTGCTGCGAGGATCTAGCTGGGTCTACCAGGGCCCCTCCCCCACCCCGGGGAAAGAGGCAGAGGGAGGCTTTTAAAATTCCTCTCCGGAGAGATAAACATAGAAGCCATTTCGAAACAGGTATTTCAGCTCTGGGCCTGGCGTCTTTCCCCAATTCCCGTGACGGGCACTGACTCATTTCTCATCCACTCCATTCCCCGCCCCAGCTGGCACTACTGAAAACCTGTGAAAATTTACCTCCTCCAATGGGGGCAGCCCCCAGGACAGCTGGCCCTGGTCACTGGCTTCCAGGCAAAGAGTGCCAATAGGTCTGGGCACAGGGACCTGCCCTCCAGCACGCGGAGGGCCAAGGCCGCGCTCCCAGGGGCACCAGCCCGCTCTCCAGGCTGCCCTTGCCTAAGGCCTGGAGATCCCAGGGCCGATGCCCACTGCCCTGAGTCACCCATGGCAGCCTCAATCCCGCCCAGCTCTGTGCCACCTCACTCTGCCCCCGAGCTGGGCTCGGCTTGGCTGCTCCTGGACTCCACTCTAGACTGGCTTTTCTTTAGTCCCTGTGTGGGTGTGTGACCAGAGGGGCAGGGCAGAGCTGGGGGGGGCACCGCCACCCCTCGGTGTGCCACCGCCTCCACTTGGCCCCCCTCGGACTCCTGCTCTCCCTGTGGGAACGGGGCCGTCTGGCGTCAGGGAAGCAGGGAGGGGCAAGGAAGAGGTTCCTTCCTGAGCGGGAGGAAACCTGGCAGCCTGGGAACGGGAAAGGCCGAGCCCCCCTGCCTCATGGCTTCCTGTGCCTCCTCCTCCTCAGCCAACACCTGGCATGGGCATAAACAGGGACTTTGCTCTCTCCCACTGCGAAGACAGGATTGGGGCAAGGCGGCAAAGAGCCGGCGCGGCGCAGGGGCAGGAGAATCAGGTGGGCAGCCATGATACTGGGTGGCCGGGAGGGCACTACCTTCTGGGTGGCAGCTGGCCTTTCCCTTCCCCCACAGCAAGCCCCAGACAACCCTCCTCACTAGGCCACGCCAGAGGGTCAAAGGAAGCTGGCACCATCTCTTTCTCAAGGGGAGCGGGAAGCAGGCATGCCAAGCCCGCGGGCAGCTGAGGGGCTTTCTTCCTGAGTCCAGCTGACCAGCCCTCCCTGCTCCACCTAGACACCCTCTAGTTTCCCGAAAATATTGTTCCCATAACTTTACAAAACTTAAGGGCGAGAACAAAGGGTCCGACTGGACAGAGCGTCTTGCTCCAGGACCATTTGGGCTGCAGCCCCAAAGCTGCCCCAGGGAAATCAGCTCCTCCCCGGCCAGAGCCTGCGAACCTTTTTAACCCTTGCCGTTCCTCCCGACCTTCTCCAGCTCTGTTTTTTCCTCCTGAACCTCACAAACAGGTGATCCCTTACCCACCCATGCACCCAGCTGTGCCTCACCTACGTCACCCTGAAGACCCCTGACGGGCTCCTGGGGCACCCTGCGTGCAGAATGAGAGCTCACGCCCTGGGGCCGGGGCCTCCCGGGGGCCTCTGCAGGGTGGGTCACTGGGAGCGAGTCTGAGATCCCAAGGGCGCTTGCGGGGCTCAGGGTCGCGGGGCTCGGGACCTGGGACTCGGCCCTGCAGGGCGGGCCTCGGGCGGGAGCGCTCGGCGTGGGTCCCACTGCAGCGTGACGGTGTCGGAGGGCAGAAGCAGAGCAGACACAGCGCCCGTGCCAGCGAAGCCAGGTAGGTTCTAGCCCGGGGGCGGCGGCGCTCCCAGCGTCCGCAGCAGAGGCTACAGAATCCCTCCCGTCCGCCCTGGTCACCTTCCTTAGTCTTGGGTCTGGACTGGCAGGGACATATGCCCAAAGAAGGGCAGTGCCAGCCGGCGCCCAGGTTGCCAGCGGGAGACTCGGGGCTTACTTGGGATTTGAACTGTTCCAGAAGACGGTGTGGCGGTCGGCAGCGGCCAGGCTGCAGCACAGACCCAAGAGAGGGGCCCAGAGGAACTCCATAGCGCGGGGCCGGGCCGCCGGGCCGGGCGGGGACAGGAGCTCCTCGGGCCGGGTTCCCGCTGGCTCCCTCTGCGGCGCAGTCCGCCCCGCGAGCACGGCTCTGGCCCCCGCGCCTCAGGACTCCGCCTTTTGGGCCGGCGCCGCCCGACACCGTGCCCCGCCCCCGCCCCGCCCCGCCCGGCCTGGCGCGCGGCTGCCCGGGGAAGGGGAGGGGAGAGGGGGAGGGGAGGGGGCGTGCTCCTCTTTGCGGCAGGTTTCCACGGTGCCCAGCGCTCGCTCCCTGGGGGAACTGCGCGAAGCTCTGGGCTTTGTGGGACGGCGCTGCCGCGCGCTGCAGAAGGAACGAACTCGCAAGTGCAGCGCCGCGATCGCGCGGGTGCAGGAGCCGGCTTTGTAGCTCGGCTCAGACCTCGCTGTCTCGCTGGCTCTCGGTTTGGGTGGGCTCGCACTTCCTTGGGCCTCGCACGCACGGGCTCGGGGTTCCCACGCTCTGCTCCCACCCACCCCACCCCCTCATTCCCGGACTCTGTTCTCCGAGGCCCCTCCCCACGTACGCTGCTGTTTGTTTTTGTTGGGTTTGTCAATGTTGTCTTTGTTCGAGAGATTGTGTCATCGCTAGATGCCGGGAATAAAGTGCGAGGCTGTGTGAGATTAAATGTGTAACGTGTGCGGCCGGGGCTGAGGGCACCTGTGGCCATCAGTGCGCCTGCACCGGAGGCACACGCGAAAATCTTGGCCCGGGAGGGGTCAGTCTTTCAGGATGCGCAGAAGGGCACTGATGACAGTGTGTGGTAACGCACATCAGGCTCTTGACTATGGACTGAGAATCAGGCATGAAGGGTGACAAACTGTTACAACACATGTACATCTGGCGTGTGTAAACACGTGCGATGGCGCGAGTGTGAACGCATTCTCGTGCTGTCGCTGGCGTGTGACCGAGCGTGTGAAACTCTTTGGCATACGTATGCTGTTTGTGAGCAGTGTGTGGAGAGGGGAGACGTGCCGAGGCGTGCAGTGGGGGCGTCCGCGCCGAGCCGGGGCTTCTGGCCAGCCGGCCTAGGCGCTCTGGAGCACCAGCTCGGTCCCTTGCCCGCACCGCGCCGCGCCATGTAAGCAGACCCGCTGGAATTCGCCTTCCTGGCTCCCGGCCTCCGGTGCTCGCTCGGGGCTCAGCCGTCTGGGAGGGCGGGTGTCCTGCGCGCAGGGCGAAGGCAGGTGTTCGACTGGCCTCAAGCACCGGCCGGAGCTTGTGTGTCTGCCGGTGCCACGCGCGCCCAGGCGCTCTGAGCGGCGGAGCGTACACCTCTGCCGGCCCAGCTCCTCGGCTCCCGGCCTAGCCACAGACCCTGTAATTACGGGGCCACGACGCCGCGGTGAGCCCGGCGCTGACCCCGCCGGGGAGGAGCCCGCGAGACGCAGGGCAGCGGCCGCCCCAGGCTGGATCTCCGAACGTAAATATTTACGGAGCGCCAGCGCGGCGAGGCCAGTGACCCCGGCGGTCAGAGTCCCGCCCCGCCCCTGAGCGCACCTGCCTCGGGCGACGTGCTCCGGCCCCCGTGTCTCTGTGGCGCGCCCGCCCCGCCCGCGGCCGAAGTCCACGCGCTGTTTGCACTCCAGGGGAACTCGTGGGTGCGAGTCACCCCTTCAGCTCCTGCATGCGGCAGACTCGAAGCCCGGTGAGGGCAAGGCTTTGGCTCTGCTCTGTGTGGCACTGCTAGAGCCTGGTACCGTACCCAGCACGTGCATCGGGTCCTCAGTGCCTGAGTATCTGTTGAGTGCCCGAGGTTCCTCCCCTACTCTCAGAGGCTGTTGGCCTCTGCGAACGGCCTGGCAGAGGGAGAGGGGTGCACGCCTGTAACCTCAGCCCTTCGGGAGCTTGAAGCAAGAAGCATGACAATTCAGGCTCCCTTTAGGTAAGTTAGCGACTCAGTGAGACCCTAGAAGTAGGACTGAGAATGTAACTCCCAGTACAAGGTACTAGGTTCAAACCGCGGCGCTGGAAGAAGGAAGCACTCAGGCCAGGGCAGGTTCGAGCTCGCAGCGCCCTGCCCGGCGGGGCCACGTCCGCGCGCGTCCAGAGAGAGGCGAGGGGCTCTTCCTCAAACCGGCCGCCGAGACCCCGCGGCCTGGGCTTGGCACAGTCCCAGGCGTCCGGCGAGGCCCGGGGCTTTCACTCTACCCACTTGTTTGTGTATTCCGGAAAGCTCCCAGACCGGATCACGTGAAAGGTTTTGTTTTTTGTTTTGTTTTGTTTTTTCACCAGCGGGAACTGAACCTGCACAGTGGGCAAAGTCTCTCCTTCCACAGCCTGACAATGGCCATCGCGATGGGGACCCGGAGGGAGGCTAAGCTACGGCCAGTGCTCTGTAGAGACCGGGGGGGGGGACCGAGGGGGGCCCGACCCGTGGGGGCCGAGGCTCAGCCGGCGCGAGGGTCCCCCCACCCCAGCCCGAAGGCGGCGGCGGCCCGAGCGCCCCGCCCCGCCCGGCGCGGACCTCCGGGAGCCGCCGCGCCGCCTGGTGGACCTTGCGCTCAGTAGCAGGCCCGGGACCGTCGGGACGGACTCGGCAAGGGCTCCCCCCCAGACGACCGCCTGGGGCCCCTGGGCGCCCGGCCTGCCCAGGCGGGCCTCGTCTGGATCCTGGCCTTGGGCCACCTCTCTGCAAGTCGTGTGGCTGCGCAGGCCCTCGGCGCCGCCCCCCAGGCACACACCTGTGTGCAGCGTGACAGAGTCTGAGCTGTCTGTCTGCCCGGCTGTCTGGGAAATTCCCTGGGAGTCCGCGCTGGGTTTTCCTGGGGTGCAAGGTGAACCCTCTGGGCGCCCCGGGGAGCCCTGCCCCGCAGGGAGGGGTGCTGTGTGCCCCCACCCCCCACAGGCAGCTGCATTTCCAGCCTGCAGCTGGCCAGCCTGCTGTGCCCAGTGTCTTTCTACACCAGTTCCGCCCCCAGGGCATCTCTGGCAGCTCAGTGAGGCTTTGGCTCGGGGCCAGGGGCACTGCTGCCCTGTTCCCTCAGGGTCATTTTGAAAAATAAAAGTCCATGTTCCTGATTCAAGTAGTAATATATGCACTTTTATGAAGAGTTGGAAAGTGGAGGCGGGTGGGAGAGCCTAGGGGCCACCACCTGTCCACCTCGTTTACACTTCGCACTGGGCTTTGAACCCAGGGTTTTCACCCTGAGTCTTTTTTTTCACAGGCTGGGCCTGGATTTGCTATCCTCCTGCCCTAGCTTTCCAGAGTGCTGGGATTACATGGATGTGACACCGTTCCAAGCCCTCAAACCATTTTTAATTTGTTTTTGTTCTGAGACAGAGTCTGACTTTGTAGTCCAGGCTGGGGTTACAGGTGTGCACCCACATACCTGGACCTTCAGCTTTATGGCAGAAGACATTTTCTACGTTTCAAACAAAATCCTAACCCCACACATACACGGTTTTGATTCTTAGAATCAGATCCAGGCAATGGCACAAGCCAGGCAAGCGCCGTACCCGAGTACAGCCTCCGCCACATCCACGTCAGCTGCACAATGGCTTCATGGGGTGTCAGAGCTTGCCACTGTAATGAAGCAGGATAGAAATCAACACACACACAAAAAGAAATAAACACATTCATAAGCTGGTGTCACAGTGTGTGCCTCAGGAAGCTTAGACAGGAAGATCACCATGAGTTCAAAACCAGGCTGAACTAAAAAGTGAGACCTTGGGCCTGGGATTTAGCTCAGTGGTTCCGGCGCCTGTCTCGCAAGCGCAAGGACCTGGTTCAATCCCCGGTAACCACATACAGTACTGGGTGTGGAGACTCATGCGCAGCAGCAACCAGTACCACATACCACAGTGCCGGGCGTGGTGGCTCATGCCTGTAATGCCAGCACTCGGGAGGCAGAGGCAGGAGGATTGCTATGATGTGACTTTGAGGCTGAGCTCAGGGCCAGCCTAAACTACAAAGCGAAACCTTGTCTCAAAAAACCAAAAAACCCCACAAAAACCAAAACTAAAAAGTGAGAAAATTGTCTCAGAAAATGAAAACCTGGGGCCAGGCATTTAGCTCAGTGGCTCCAGTGTCTGCCTGGCAAACAAAACGTCCAGAGTTCAATCCCTGTAGTCCCAGCACTCAGGAGGCAGAGGCAGGAGGACTGCTGTGAGTTTGAGGCAGGCCTGGGCTTCATAGTGAGCTCAGGACCAGCCTAAACCACAAAGCAATACCCTGTCTCAAAAACAACCCCCCCCCCAAACCTTGGGCATAGCAGCTACCCCTCCAAATTGGGCATTCTCTCTTTTAGAGTGTATGAAACCTTATTAAATGTTACTTACTAAAAAAACCAAGAAAACCCCCCCAAAACAAAAGCCACAGAAAAGTGCTCCTCAGCTGCTGAGCGGTGGGGTTGTCTGACTCTGGGGACTTAAAATGCCGGTTCGGCTGACTGGCTTCCCCGCCAGAGGTGAGGAGCAGCTGCTTGGTGCACCGCACTGTGAATGGCAGGAATGCTGTGCTCTCGGAGCGCACACTAGGGCCAGTGCTTTCCCGGATAGGGGACAGTCTTACAGGTGTGTGGAGCAGCTTTTGATACTGCCAAGCCAAAGCCAGATCTCTTTTGAGGTGCTGTGAGCCTTCACATTGAGTTCTATCTCAACCCTTTAAAATTATTTTTATCATATGGCTGTGAGTTTGATTCCTGCAGCCAGAAAAAAAATTTTAAAGACTAAAAATTTATATATTTTTTGAAAGAGGATCTTGTTAACCCTAAATTACCTAGGCTGGACTTTAACTTGAAATCTTCCTGCTTCAGCGTCTCAGAGCGCTGGAATGATAGTCATGGACCACCACACCTGGCTCAGTGCTACTAGTCTTTTGGCCACTACTCTAGTTACCTGCTAGAGAATCAAAATAAACAGAATCCCGCGGATCTGCCCCCCTCCCGGATCTCTGAGTAGGTGGAATCGCCCAGGGTGTGGGTGAGACATGAGACAAGTAACCCAGGCTATAGGGAAGGGCGGGAGCTGGGGAGCCTAAGACTGCACAGAAAGCTCAAGAAGGGGCTTTATTTTGCTGCTTCTTTCACCAAACATTTACTAATCACTTGGTAACTTTACACATTTAAAAAAAGATTTTTTTTTTGAGACAGAGTCTCACTTTGTAGTTCAGGGTAGCCCTGAATTCACTGTGTATCCCAGGGTAGCCTCGAACTAACAGCAATCTTCCTGCCTCTGCCTCCTTAGTGATGGGATTACAAGTGTGAGTTTCCACACCTGGCACTGTGGTATGTGGCTACCAGAGATCAAACTAGGGACCTTGCGCTTGCAAGGAAGGTGCTGGAACCACTGAGCTAAATCCCCGGTCCCACACATTTAAAATTTACTAATGCCTTCACTGTATGGTGTCAAACATTGTACCAGGAGGCACCGGAGATGCAAGATAAGATACATTCCTGCCCTAAAGGATTCTAGTACACTGGTAATTATATTACATATAATTAGAGCATTAGATAAGAATTATAATAAAATCCAGGTGCTGGGTGTGTGCTGTAATCCCAGCATTGGAAGGCTGAAGTAGGAAGCCTGCGTGTTCAAACTCCATCTGGGCAATGTGGCGATTTACCCATACCTTGCCTCAAAATTAAAATGATAAAGGATTGGGGGCCGGGTGTGGTGTCACACACCTGTAATCCCAGTACTCAGGAGGCTGAGGCAGGAGGATCATATTGAGTTCAAGGACAACCTGGGCAACATCGTGAGTTTGAGGCCAGCCTGAACTACAAAGCAAAACCCTGTCTCAAAAAAACAGACAAGACTGGAGTGCCGGGGATATAGCTCAGTGGTTCCGGCGCCTGTCTTACAAGCACAAGGACCTGGGTTCAATCCCCGGTAACCACATACAATACCGGGCGTGGAGACTCAGGCCCAGCAGCAGCCAATACCACACACCACAGTGCCGGGCGTGGTGGCTCACGCCTGTCATCCCAGCACTCGGGAGGCAGAGGCAGGAGGATTGCTGTGATGTGAGTTGGAGGCTGAGCTCAGGGCCAGACTGAACCACAAAGCGAGACCCTGTCTCAAAAAAAAAAACAAAAAACAAGATCCAAAAGGCTGAAGATGTGACTCAGTGCAAAGGTGGGTTCGGTGTCCAGTTCCTAAAAACCAGAACCAAATTAAAGCAAAAACCAACGCTCTCTGGCTCTCTGCTCATGACCTGGCTCCGAGGTGTCTGCCTGAGAGTCTGTCTGAGAGTCACCTTCGGCCTCCAGGACCCACGGAAGAAGGAAGAGGAGGGAAAGGTCTGCGGAAGCTGTCTTCTTGTCTGATGAGGAAATCCAGCTGCGAGTGTGCAGAGCACAGGCTCAGCTTGTGCAAGGCCCTGGCCTCCGTCCTCCGCCCCAGAAATGGGGAAAAATCTTACCTCAAGGCTTTCTAGACACATTCCCCTTCAGGGCCAGTCCTGACCTAGGGACCAGGTCTGCCGGCTCTGACCCGGAGCGGTGGGACTCTACCCTCCCATCGCTGATGCCACCAGAGCCCCGACACTGGGGGCACGCCTGCCTCTGGGTGGTGCCCGGGGCGTGAAGACCACTGCGGCCTCTCCGGAGAGAGGGAGGTGCGGCCTGAGCTGAGGGCTGTGAGGGGCTCAGAAGCAATCCCCACGTGAGGTGTTTGGCTGCATCTTGGGGCTCATGGGGGCTTCTCAGAGTTGGCGTCGCTGTGGGCTGGAATCCCTCTCCCGGGACACGCCAGTTTCCCGGTCTGGGGCTTCTCCCGGTAGAGCTGGTTCCGGGTGGGCAGGACCTCCAGCCAGCACGGCTGCCATACCGCTCCTGGTCCTGGCTGTGTCTTCAGGGCAACGCAAGCGCAGGAGTTGGAAGCTGCACTTCGGCACCGACCTCACGCACTCGGGGAGGGCCTGCCGCTGAGCCACACGCCACCCCAGCTTTCCTTTCATTTAACTTTTTTCTTTCTACTGATATAATTATTGGATCAGTGCAGAAAACTTGTGAGAACACAAATAAGGGAACAAATCGTGCCCAGAACAGTCTGGGGGGCGCTCAGACTCCGCCTTTCCGCGTGGCTCTGCAACTCTTTATGGTAAATATCTTTGGGAGGCCACAGTTTCATGCACACATTACAGGCAGAGCAGAATCCCTCACATTTGTGTAACATTTTACAGTGGCGCAGTGTTTTCAGTTGTACATTTTATCACATACTATTTCGTCTTTATAGACTTACACACTGCGGTGGGCAAAGGCAGGAGGAGATCAGGCTCAGACCTGGTGGTGACGGTACACTGGGCTGGCACCCCCTAGCGGTGCGGCTGGCGGCCTCTTGGCCCTTCCACCCACACCTCCCTGCCCGGATCTCCCAGGAAAGAGGAGAGCCTTTTCCGGACAGAGCTGAAGTGGCGGTTCCGGGAGAAGGAGGCCGGAGGGTGCGGCTCCTTCCAGACCCGAGGCCCAGGAAGTGGGGAGGGCTGAGCAGTGGGGCTGGGCCCCGTGAGACCTTGGCCCTGGCCTGTGCCTGCGTTGGCTTGCTGTCGGACGCTGCGGAGGTGAGTGGGCTGTCAGATAAGGCAGCCTGGAGCTCAGAGCGATCCTGCCGAGATGTCTGCGGTCAGCCCCGCGGTGGAAGCTGAGGAAGTTACTTGACCTCTCTGCACCGCGGGGCATTTTGTCTTGCTGTCTCCATGGAAGTGCCTTAGCGAGCAAAGGAAATAGCAGGTGCCAGGGGCCTGGTGCCAGGCCTGGGCAGTGGCTGCGCAGCACGGAGCAGCCCTAGCCTTTGTAGCTGCTGGAGGCCAGTGTGCTGCTGGGAGGGTTCCAGGGGTGATGCCATTGGGATATGGGAAAGGCAGGCAGGAGGCATCTCTTTGGAGCATAAATATTGGCCATACCAGGTATGTGTGACTAGTGTCCCAGGGACGTGGCAGCCCGAGCCCTGCGGTGCTGTGGGCGGGCGTCTGTGCCCGCAGGGGCCCTGCTGGCACGGGGTGAGGGCTGCAGACCCCTTCTTCCGTCTCCCGGCCCCTCTCTGGCCTCCCTCTCGCTTGTCCTTCCCTGGTCCCCATGTCATTAACTTCACCCCCCTGTGCCAGCTGCTACAGGGTCCTGCAGATCCTGAGCTGGGTCTTACACAGGAGGGGAAATTGGAGGGGAAGGCAGCGAGGTGAGACATGGCTGGGGGGAAGGAGGGGCCAAGCCCCCAGAGAGATGGGAGCCGGAGTGGCTGGAATGTCACTGGAATGTGATTAACCTGGTGCCTGTGGCACTGTGGTGCGGAGAGCAGGACTGGAGAAGAGCCCTGGGGCCCCTACGCCAGCCTGGGGGAGGAGCTGAGCTGTGTCTGCGTCTGGCTGAGGGAGCTGGTCCCTGCACGGGGAGAAAGGAGGCGTCTGGAGCGTGGATAATGGGGAAGGCTTCTGGGCAGCGTGTAGCTTGCACGCTCCGGAAGTGCTTTTTGCACATTAACACACTCTGACAGGTGGACAGCATGGTGACCCTCACCCTGCAGAGGTGCTGGCTGAGCTGGGGGGGCTGACAGTGTTCGCCGGGGTCACACAGTAAGTGACAGGACGTGAAGGCAGGCCTCAGACTCCCAGGGAGGGTTGAGAGGCGGTGCAGGCCACTGGATGCTAGAGAGATGCAGGGACGTTCTGACTGTGTGCAGTAGTGCGCTCTGGGAGGCTGAGGCAGGAGGATTGCAAATTCCAGCCCGGCTTGGGCAACTTAATGACTTAATGAGACCCTGTCTCAAAATAAAACATAAAAATGACTGGAGGAGTTCAGTGGGAAGACCCTGGGTTCAACCCTTAGGACCAGGATAAGGTAAATCCTAGAAATGATTTTACCGGGTGTCACAGCTTTGGATGTGGGGACTGCGGGCTGTTACCAGGAGTCTTGCTGGAAGCAGGGTTGTGACAGTTGAGGACACGGGTTTTGTTTGCTAGAGCCCAGCCAGGCCGACACTTCTGTCCAGAGCCCCTGAAGCGAGGAAGGGCTCGAACAGGTGCCGAGTGTAGTGTGCTTTCCAGCACACGGCTTGGTGCACATCTGTAAATCAGCTCCGGGGACACTGAGGCAGGGAACTGGAAGTCTGACTCCAGCCTGGGCTGCACAGTGAGTACAAGACCAGCGTGGACAGCACAGTGAGACCCTATTTCAAAACAGACTAATAAACCCCAGAGAACTTATTTCTCCCCAGTCTTCGCTGGTCCTGGACGAGGTTCTGGTTATCCCTTACTGCTCTCTGCTAACCCGAGATGGCCTTCAGCCTCCCACGTTGAGTCACAAACTCCCTTCCTGTGGGCGCTGCTCTTAGCCAGACCCTGTCGCCGGGAAACCAGAACTGATTCAGCAGTGGTCCAGGGCCTGCAGCCTGCCAGCTGGGAGGATGGAGACCCTACGAGGAAACAGGAAGTCGCAGGCTTGCGGTTGGGGGAGGACAGGAGTCTATTCCACTAGGTTAATTTTCATTGTTTGCAAACTCCTAGAGAATGGGTAAAAGTTGTGACTTCCGGCCTGGGCTGAGAGGTACCCCGATGTTTTGGGTTTGGGGTTCTTTTGTTTGTCTGTTTTTTGAAACAGAGTCTCCTTATGTAGCTCAGGCTGACATTAAGAACACTGCTTTTTCTTTCTTTTTTTTTCTTTCAGGAAAGCTTCATAGATTCTGTTTGGCTAAAAGCAGGGCACTAACTTTACAAAGACAGGGCCACCTTGCCCTTCCTCTACCCAGGAGAACAGAGGCTCGGCGCCGAGATGGCCGTGTAGGTGTCCACGTTGGCAGGCCACAGACAGCTGCATTCATCACTTCTCGCGGCCCACACACTTTCCTGTGACTTCTCCCCACTGTGTTGTCCTTTGTGGAGACATTATGTAATTTGACAGAAGTGGTGCACACCTGTCATCTCAGCACTCGGGAGGCTGAGGCAGGAGGATCATGAGTTCAAGGTCAGCCCGGGTTCCCCAGGAAGACCCCACCCCGACGAAAACAATCCAAAAGGTAAAATCACCAACAAAAGCAACAAAAATGTGACCCTAATTAGACTACACAAGTACATAATGAGGTGCCCCAGGGAGGTATGACATGGCCCCGTGTCACCAGTGCCACTCTGCCCACTCCTGTCCAGAGTGACCTTGGACATTGGCAGAACCTTGGCAGGGGCAGCCACGCAGGGTGACGCCCCTCTGTGTGGTGGCATGGGGCACAATTTCACGGCCCCTCGAGGTCACCCTGGAGCGTGGAGAGGGGCACGGCTTTGCACCTCAGGGTGCAAAGGTGCGTGGGAGGGGGCTTTGAGGCCCAGGGAGCAGCTTGGGAGGCCAGCAAGTGCACCCACCGGGCTCAGGCTGGGGCCAGCAGGGGTGCACGTGTGCCAGGCCGGGGCGGGCGCCCATCACGCCGGTTATGAGGGGTAGTGGAGCAGCTCTGCAGGCTCAGCCGGAGCCCCAGGAGCTCTGACTTTGGGCTGTTCCGCAGCCCGGGGGGGGGGGGGCTGAGGACTCAGGGTGCAGAGAAAGGGCGGCCAGCCGGTGCGGTGTTGGTGGGAGCACGCTACCTTGGGAGGGTGCAGAGGAGGGAAAGGGATTTTTACGTTTGGGGAAAGGAGATGAGTGAAACAGAAAAGCTGGGGGAACCGAGGGTAGGCCTGGGAGGAACAGGAGAAAAGGTCAAGGGGTAAAGGGGGCAGGTCCCTCAGACAGGATTCGGGACGCTGTCGGGGAGGTCCAGCTCACCTGCCCCACCTGCCCCGGCACCGCCCCTCCAGCTCCACTGCTCCCTGCCACGATGCCAGGCCCACCCCGGCGCTGCCTCGACTTCTCATTCATGGCATCGTGACAGTGCCTGCCCACCACCTCTGAACGCTAGATGATGTAGTGCCCAGGAAGCACATGCACGCGTCTGGCACGAGGGGCACCTGGAGGCTGGCACGCC
>PVIR01037672.1:0-14989 GCA_004026965.1 Petromus typicus | reverse complement strand
TTAGCTACAAATGTCTCAATTTATCCTTGAGGATAACTCCATTACACACACACACACACACACACACACACACACACACACACACATTTTCTTTATACATTTGTTCGCCATTTGGACTGTTTCCAAGATTTAGCTATTACAAATTTAAAATACTCACAAATTTTTGTGACTGTTACCACTATCTAATTCCTGAACATTTTTACCACCCACAAAGAAACCCATATCCATTAGCACTCACTGTCCATTTCACTCCACATCCCTCCCTTGAATCCTAACCTGTTTCCTCTCCCTATATGGCCCTTCTGGCCAGCTCACATCGATGGAATCGGAAGAGATCCTGGTTTCATTTAGCATGTTTTTCAATGTGCATGCCCTTTGTAGCATGTATCAGTATTTCATTCCTTTTTTTTTTTTTTTACAGCACTGGGGACTGAGTGAAAGGCCTCATGTATATCAGGGGAGGGCTCTACAGCTGAAGTACACCTCCAGCCTTTCATCTCTTTTTATGGCCAAATAATATCCCATTGTACAGATATACCACATTTCATTTATCCATTCATGGGTACTCATACTTGCATAATAGAAATTTTCTGTCAGTTTATTTTCTATTGCCCTAACATAATACCTGAGACTGGGAGACGGATAAAGAACACAGGTTTCTGTTGCTCACAGCTCTGGAGGTCAGGTGGTTCAAGCGTGGTCTGGCATTGGTTTGGCTTCAACTCATGGGTCACAGGCTCCTCCTGCTGCTTCAACACATGGCAGAAAGTGATGGACAAGTAGGTGTGTTCAAAAGAGAAAAACAAGGGACACTCCTGCTCTGACAGTAACTTGGGCGTTTCAGAAAACAAGAGCTCCTTCACTGCAGTATGGAGAGAATTAGCCCACCCCCAGGAGAGGGGCCCCTGGGCGCTTGAGAGCATGGCACCCCCGACCACCTCCCACTGTGTCCGCTTCCTGGCGCCTCCAATCACAGCAGTGGGCACGGCGGCTGTCCCACTTTGGGCTGCTCTGACCATTGTGCCGTCATCATGCAGGTGTGCTGCTTGGCCCAGGGCCTGCCACTCACACACGTGCACAGTGAGCAGCTGTAAGCACTTTTGAAGCCAACACTGTGCTGGGTGATTTGGGTCACCAGCTACCTGAGTGTCAGAGGTGGAAGGCAGAAGGCACCAATGACGACCTCATGGCACTTTTGCTGAGTGCGGTCCCTGTCCAGGCAGTGTGACAAAGACAGAGCACAGACTCTACTATCACTTTGGAGCCGTGAGGCCGGCCAGGTCGTTCAACCACCCTCATCCTGTGTGTGAACTGGATAGAAATACTGGCTCCTGTATCTCCCTCACAGGTTTATGGCCTGGGTCAAAAATAGATCATTCCAAATAGAGCCAGGTGCAGTGTTGCCAGCTCATCGGCTCAGCAGCGGGGAGACTGAAGTAGGAGCTGGAGACTGGCCAACACAAAGTGACTCCACCTCAACAAACTAACAAGTAAGAGAGCACATTGGGAGTATTATTCCAAGCCGTACATATTGCTGAACCAACTCCTCTCACAGTGAGAAGCCTCTTTTACACCCTCTCTGGAGGGTTCATGTTCTCCTCAAGGTGACATCTGGGGCTTCTCACCACAACCTCTGCCGGCAACATCACCTTCCTCGCCTCTACTTAAAGGGTAGCCTGGTCAAAGGGCCAAAGGCACAATCTTGAATTCACATCAGCAAAGGGCCTGCTGCGGCCTCTCCTCCTGCGTAAAACCTCCACCGTCTTTCTGGTTTTCTCAATCGCGGCGTGGCTAGAGCGCCCTCGTGTGTCTCTACGTGGTCATACTTTCGCTCTTTTCCCGGACATGACCTTGGTTTTAATCGCAGTATCAATACGACGTGTAATGGAAAGTTTTCCTTGTCACACTCCAGGACCCAGGTTTAACCGCCTGGCTCCAGTGAAGCTGTTTCTGTGTGAGTCCTAGACAGGTTTCCTGCTTCCACCCAGGCCTAAACACTTCCTGCTCCCTGTCCATTCCCCAGTGACTTTGAAAAGCTCTGGTCACAGGTTCACATATGTGTCAGTTTAAACCCACCACTTTCTACTATCCCAAGCTTATCTGGCTTTCAAGATAATTTTTCCAATAAGTATATCAAGTTTTACTGAAGGACTAGGGGCAAAGGTGGTTCCAAAGTCCTGGGAAAGAGTTTCTAAAGTGCTTACTAAATATGAATTGTTCTGTAACCTAAGAAAAAGGTATTCTCAATGAGACCTCCGGCAGCAGAGCCCTGACACCCAGGAAGGAGAAACGACGTGTGGCAGCATACACGAAACACTGTGCTCAAACATCTGGTGCTCACACCAGCGACTCTGTCTTGCCAAGAGTCAGATAGGATGAGTGCAGCGTTGGGAGGACAGGAAACTCACATTATACCTGGAATCTCAACAGCGTGCCTCTTTCCCCAGGGACTGTGGAGACTGAGGAATTCGATTTCCGTGTTCCACACTTCTCCCTCTAGCCTGGTGGGCACGCTCGGAGCTTTCTGAATCAAAGCCCCACTGGCAAACTCCTTTGAGGGCCATTGGCTTTACTCGAGGGGCATGTTTCAGGGAAGCCGCACATAAATTCTTACAGGCCAATTATGATTCCCCACAGACTCCAGTACGATTTCTGAGCTGCTCTCTCTCTGTTGAGATTGATTTTTGGTGTACATCTAACACTTCAGCTTTAAGTTTCTCTTTCTCCTCTTCCTCTCTCTCTCTCTCTAAGATTCCAGGATCCATAAAGGCATTAGAGAAGCTGCTGTTTGAACAAGACTCCAGGGATTATCTATCATCTGCATTGGAAACACCCACTCTACACCCAGCAGTTTAAAAGGATTGGAGGGATTTTGCCGATTCTCTTGCCGGAGAGTAGCAAAAAGGACCCGGCATGTGACTCAGTGGTGCAGCGCTTGCCTGGCACGCACAGGCCCCGGCTTCCATCCCCAGAGCCGCACAAGATGAGTAAGACAAGGGTAGCGGGTGTGTCTGGGCACAGGCAGCCCTTCTGCCTTCCACTCCCTCTGCCTTTCTGGTGTCAAAGAACAGAGACCCTCCCGACTGAACCAGGGACGGGCACTGTGGTTCTGGGCCCAGCGTACACAGCTGGTGATCTAAGGAAAAAGCGTTTGCTAAGTACAGATGAAGAGTTACTAGGGTGGCACTGTGGCTTTGGTCTCCGGTGAAGGGCAAGGCAAGGACATGTGCGTCACGAGGCTGCGGCACTGACCACACACATGTGCGTCACGAGGCTGCGGTACTGGCCAGGCAGCTGCTTTTGGAGTCTTTGAACTGGAACCAGAGATATTATTACTGCTGATAGGTAGGGAATTACCTGTTTGTGCCAAGGAACATTAATAGTGTAAGCAGCACTCCATCCTCCATCCTCCATCAAGTTGGCATTTTGATTAAAAATTATTTTGCTGCAGCTGTTTGCACATTCTGGAAGTGCAAGTGCATGTGTGTGGTTTGATGTTTACAGATCTGGGGCTGTAGAGGGGAGTTTCCAGAACAACGGAAGTAGCTGCTTGTCAGTCAGGGCTCATTTTGAAAATGAAAGTCTGAGAGCTGAGGGCCCACTGGGCCTGGGCCTGGGCCTGGGCCTGAGCTCCGAGGAGCAAGCGGAGGCCTGTAGGTGACTTTGGCCTGCTGGCTCAAAGGAAGGAACCAGTTAGTCATTTTTTTATTTTTGTGAGTTGACCAAATATACATGTTGCTTTTAGCATCCTGAAGATTCAGTCTGGGGCAAGGATATGTGAGTGGGCATGGGAGCTCCAGACAGATGCACTCCAACACACACACACACACACTATCACATTTTCCCAGGCTGCCAACCCATAACAAGATAACAAGTAATCCTTTTGCACATACTAGGTGCACAAGGATGGCATGATAGATATATCAGTTTATGGTGTTTTGTTTTGTTAAGACAGGGTCTTGCTATGTAGCCCAGGCTGCCTCAAACTTTCGATCTTCCTGCCTCAGCCTCCCCAGTACTGCAGTACTGGGAAAGAATTTACAGTTTGACATGTCAGAGCAAGAAAAGAGAAATAGAACACAAAGCCAAAGGAGTAGCAGAAATAGAGGGCTGGGGAAGGAGAGGCTCAGGAGGCTGGCCGGAAGAGGCACACAGCACAGCCTTCAAAAACAGTGAGAACTTCCCTAGGGAAGCTGGGAGGGAGGGCGTCTAGGAGAAGAGGGCAAGCGGAAGCCAGCCTCTAGTTAGGACAGGTTGGAGTTTTGCACCGGGTGAGTGATTTGCACTTGATGAGTCTGGCTTGAATGTGAGTACCAGAACAAAGGCTACCTTGTCCTTCTGACCTGCTCCACCGTGCTGCTTCCTGCTGGGTGACCTCGGGCAGGTGTTTTAACCTCTCTGCAAACCGGGAAGAATAATAATCCTTAGTTCCTAAGCTCACTGGAAAGATCAAATAAATTAATGTACAGAAAGTGTCTGGTCTGTCCTGAAGGAATGCACAAGATTCTTAGATCGAAGGACCAAGAGAAGGACACCTTCCATCGCTGGTACCATTACTGGGACTCCACTCTCTGGTCCAGACTTCTCCAGAATGCCTGCCTGCCCTCTGCCACAATATCTTGCTAACCCAATCTTTTTTTTGGTTCAGACTGGCCCTAAACTCACACAGCAATCCTCCTGCCTCTGCCTCCGGAATGCTAGGACTACAGGCGGAGTCACCACGCCCTACAGTATGTGGTTCTGATTACTGAGGGGCGTAAGTCTCCACAACCGGCATTCTTGTATGTGGTTACTGGGGATCGAACCCAGGCCCTTGCACTTGCAAAAGGCAGGCATCGGAACCACTGAGCTAAATCCCCGGCCCTTGCTAACCCAATCTTAATCATAGCTGGGTCTCTCCCTGGCTCAGAAGTCATCTATGGCTCCCTATTGCTGGTGGATTGAACTAGTTAATATGGTAAGGAGCAGGTGGCAAGAATTACCATTTCTTGAGGTAAAATAAGAACAAACAGAGGGCTGGTATTAAGCAAAAAAGGGTAAAATATCCTCTTAAAAAAATACACACACAAAAAAACTGAAGCCCTGAATTTACAGAAGCAGCAGGAGCCTGAGGGCACCTAGGAACGCATCTCTGAGGAGGGCAGGGAGGTAGTTCGCATTCACCTGTAGCTGCTTCTTCACCTAACTCGGCAAGGAGCGGACGCGGAAAGCTGAGCCTAGAGGCCAGGACGGCGGCGGGGGCGGGGGCGGGGGCGGAGGTGGGGGTGCAGGGAGCAGGGGAAGACCCCTTCTCGGTTCCCCGGAGGACTTGGGCCTGAACGCGGGTCGGGTTTCTCCGCGGGAACCCCGGGGCAGCCCTGAAGCTGCGGAGAGGGTCAAGTTCACCCAATGGGCGGAGCAGACACTCCTGAGTCACTTGCTGCAGCCAGGTAGTTCCACTGATTGCTAGGCGCCGGACGAAGGCGGTTCGGGGACAAAGTGCAGGGAGATTCCTGAAGAGATAAGACGGAAGGCGAAGGAAGAGGGTGGAGCGAGCGCCCTGGAGCTCACAGATCGGGCGCCCGGAGGCGGCCCAGCGGCCCAGCAGCCCCGCCGGGGAGGAGGCGCCCGAGAGCTTCCGCACGCCAGCTGGATGCTGAGGACGCAGCCGGGCAGCCGCGAACCCAGCCCGCCTGCGGCCGGGGCGGAGCTGCCCCCGCTCACCTGGCCGTCTGGCCCGGACCGCCCACGTCCCGGGGCTGCTGGGGCCGGGTGGTACCCGAGGGCCCGAGCGGGGCTCGCCCGGACCTCCACGCCCCGCAGCGCCCCGGGCCCTCCCCTAGCGCGCTCCCGCCCTCCGCCTCCCCCCTCCGCGCCCTCCTTCCGAGCTCAGTTGCTCAAGCCGCTTCCTTCCCCACAGCCGGCGCCAGTTCCTCTCCCGGTGGGGCCCGGGGAGGGCGGCGAGTGCTCGACGCGGCCGCGGCGGCCGCGGATCATGGCCCAGCCCCGAGCGCCCGCGGACCCGGCGCGCCCGGCCCTCCTCGCGCCCACCCCGCAGCCGCGCAGCTCGAAAGCGGACGCGGGGAGCCTGGGCAGGTACCCGGGCGCCGCCGCCTCCCGGGAGTCCCCCTTCCAGGGCTCACTGACGCTCTTGGGAACGGGCTCGGGGCGCCGGCGGGGACCACGGAGGGAGCTGCCGGGGCAGCAGGGGGCGGCTCCTGCCGGGCGGCTGTCAGAGGAGCGCTCGGAGGAGCTGTCCGCGGGCGGGCCGGGCGGCGGCGGGCTGTGCCTGGAGCCGCGGGAGCACACGTGGATCCTGGCGGCCGCCGAGGGCCGCTTTGAGGTGCTGCGGGAGCTGCTCGAGGCGGACCCCGGGCTGCTGCTGCGGGGCGACCCGATCACGGGCTACAGCGTGCTGCACTGGCTGGCCAAGCACGGGCGCCACGAAGAGCTCATCCTGGTGCACGATTTCGCCCGGCGCCGGGCACTGCCGCTGGACGTGAGCGCCGCGGGCAGCGGAGGCCTCACGCCCCTCCACCTGGCTGCACTGCAGGGCCACGACATGGTCATCAAGGTGCTAGTGGGCGCCCTGGGAGCTGACCCCACGCGCCGCGACCACAGCGGCCACCGGGCCTACCACTATTTGCGTCCTGACGCGCCCCAGAGCCTGCGGGAGCTGTCGGGGGCCGAGGACTGGGAGCCTACGCGCGGCAGCGATCGCCACAACAGCAACAACAACAGCAGCGGCGCCGCTGCGTGGATGTCGCGACGGACCCCGAGCGCTGCGGGTGCCATGGCCTTGGAGACGAACAACAGAGCAGCGACCCCGCTGGCCAGAATGAAAGACGCCGCAGGCAGCCGGGTGGCGCAAATCCAGGGCCTCTTCCGCCATCTGTTCCCCTTCTTCCAAGACCGTTGAGGGCGACCGAGATTAGAAAGCTAGAAGTGGCCAGCCCTCATCCGCGGGTTGTTCCGCCACCGCCGTGGAACCCGGAGGGTGCCCGGGACACAGTTTGGACCTGTGAGGAGCAGACCACGCTGGCCCGACTCAGGTACCTGGCCCAGGCCTCCCGCAGCCAGAAGAACCCAGAGACTAGGGCAGCCCTAATGGAGGGAGAGCCCAGGATGAAGCCCAAAAGTTTCGAGACTGGCAAGTTAGGAGCAGGGAGCTAGTCCTGCTTGGGAGAGAACACAGTAAACGTCCAGAAGCCATATCTGGACAGGCGGGAGCGCTGGTTTATTGGGAAACGTTCAGCAGAAGAATGAGGTAAAACTAAACCACTGATGCAGAGGAAACGCTCAGCTGCCTGCCTAACTCTGCTGTCGCTGCATCTCTCTGCACGGTTGGTCAGCCCTGGTGAGGCACGCGGAGAGGCCTCCTGTACTGCTCTGATGTAACGCAGATGACTTCTTAAGTATATTAAAGTGCAGTCCTTTCTCCTTTCACATGACAGGAGTGTCTCTTCCTCCTTAACGACAAAGGGGGAAGCTGGATATGTTTGTAGGGAAGACGTTACCAAGCCAACCAGGCCATAAGCTATAGATCTGGGTTCTAGGGGTGATGGTCGCCAGGTCTCACTCCAGAACAGCTATATAGAGGTCCTGGGGATGGCGGGAAGAAGTTTCTAATTTTACAATCACTGATATTTCCTGGTGTCCTGTGATTTCTTTCACTTTTACCCTCCAGTGAGACACATCATCTGGCACTCTTTTCTAACATAGGGCTTTCCTCTACCACATTTCTAAAGAAATTAAGCTTCATGCACAAGTCGTAGTTTCAAGAAATTGCTTCCCTTCAGAAATAGTATGAATTAGTCTGCCTGTAATCTCATATATTCGGGAGGCTGAGGCAGGAGGATCACAAGTTCGAGTTCAACTAGACAGCTCAGCAAGACCCTGTCTCCAAATTTTAAAGATTTTTCAAGCACCTGATGTGTAGCTCAGTGGTGGAGTACCTCTGGGTTCAATCCCTAGCATCACAATAAATAAGTTAATGAACTGGCACTGTGTTTGTAGTGGCTTGAACAGCACATAATGCGTTGTTGTGTTTCCCAGTCTTTGAACACTGAGGAAACTGAGTCATTATATCCCAGAATCTTCATCTGGAGCCACCCAGCCAGGTTTGTATCTCTGCCTGGTGGCTATGTGTTCCCTTTTTTTTTTTTTTTTTAAACACAGGGTCTCGCTATACTTCAGGCTGGCCTTAAACTCACTATATAACCCAGGCTGGCCTCAAACTCATGGTGATCCTCCTGTCTCTGCCTCTCAAGCGCTGGGATTACAGGTGTGCACCCCCACACCTGGCCTTTGTTTTTTTTCCTCTCCACACCAGGGACTGCACTTGGGCCTTGTACTTGCAAGGTAGGCATGGTACGACTTGAGCTAAATCTCTGGCCCTGTGTTCCCTTTGTGCTGGGAAACATTCCTGACTTCTAATAACATATTACAAGGTTCCTCTCATCCATTAAATGATCTGAACCTTTCCTATTCCTGTTTTCAGCCTGCCCTGTGCCTCTAGGAGCTACACATTAACCATATTTACACAGTGTAATGGACTCGTTCCTTTTTTTTTTGAAACAGGGTCTCACTTTGTAGTTCAGGCCGGCCCTGAACTCACCCTATAGCCCAGGTCAGCCTCAAACTCACAGCAATCCTCCTGCCTCTGCCTCTGGAGTGCTGGGATTACAGGCGTGGGTCACCACCTCCAGCACTGTGGCATGTGGTTACCGGGGATCGAAATTGGGATCTTGCTCTTGCCAGGCTAGACACTGGAACCACCGAGCTAAATCCCGAGCCCTCCTTTTCTTCTTCTAAATAAATTTTAGTGATCAAATCAAAGTAGGGACCATTGCAAACTATTAAGTGCTACTCAAGCCACCAGAGAGAGACACAGTACTATTTAACTGATGTACAGTGGACCCTTAAGTTACAGCCAGCCTGAAACACAAACAACTTGGGTTAATGAGGTTAATGGAAGATTCATTTACCTTTTGTTATTTATAGCATGTACCCAAGTAAATATCCAGATCTCAGCTGTATTAACATAACCAACCCTCCCTTGAGAACCAATCAAGTTCATAAGTCAAGAGTCCACTGTATTTATTGTGGCCCTGGGGATTGAACCTGGGGGGTGGGTGGGCAGTCCCCAGATTCTGATATTTGGTGCTGGCAAGTGCCAGGAGCCCCTCCCCCCTCCCATTTTGTAGATTTGGGACAGAGGTTTCTGCTCTGCAGCCTCCCCCAACAGCTGCAGGGCGGGGGGTGCTCCTGCCACTGGCCTGCACCTGCAGCTCCTGGCTTGAGCAGAAGACTGGCAGGTTGGCCTGAGGTAAGCATTCAAAGGGCACTCTTATAGTAGTGTTTTGTCTTTATAAGAAAAGCCGAAGCTAAGTGTCTTAACTATTGGCAGATCTGGGGACCCCAAACAAACATCTGCCCTGCTCTTTCCAAAATGAAAATCAAGTCAGCTGAAAGATCTGGAATGGCTTTCGGCTTTGGATTTTTCTCCCATAGTCAGCTATTCTTCCCCTCAGATTTTCTCACCATGTGCTAATTGCCCACCCTACCTCCTCCGTGTGTGTAAATTTGAGGTCTGGTTGCAGGGGACAAACTCCCATGCTGAAAACTCCCCTTGCCTAACATCAAGCCATTGGCATTTCTGGTATGCTTTCCAGGCAAGACTGGTATGCTTACCCTGAGAGCAAGCAAATTCCCTGAGAAACCTCTTTCCAGGGGAGCAAAGTGCAGTTGAGCAAATGATATAAAACGGCATTCTAGTGTCATGCCCCAGGCCAGAGGCAGGGACAGAGGCAGGGTTCTGACAGGTAAGCACGCAGGTTGGGGTAAGGGTGCCAAGGACACATGAAAAGTAGGTCCAAGCCTCAGCAGATGGTGCAGGGAAGGCTTTCCAGTCCAGGAGGAGCTGGCCAGGGATTGTAGCAAATGGCAGGAACTAAGTCAGTTGGTTTGGCAGGAGGGTGGAAGCAGGGGAACAGTTAATGGTAAGGCTGGATAAGCTGACGGGATCCAGATCACACCAAAAGAAAAACGAACTTTAGTGAAGGGTAGCTGGGAGTCACAGAAGATTTCTGAGACTTTGGAAAGTCACTCTGGCAGTCACATGGAGAAAACTGGGGGCCGATGTGTCATAAGGAGGGATTCTGGAACAGTGTTTAAAGTAAGGTAAGGCTTTCACCTGGGCATTTCAAAGACCCGGATGAGGGCAGCACCTCTACACTGTTCTCTCTAAAACCTGTGCCCTGGTGAGACTTACCTACAAGCCCCCTGTGTAAAACTGACCGTGTGGAGCCCAAAGGTTGAAGCTGGGTTGAGATCTCCCCTCCTCAACCACCTGTATTTCAGACAAACAGACAGATAGACAGACAGACAGACAGACAGACACACACACACACAGACACACACACACACACACACAGTACTTAGTAAACAGTGGCTTCTGAAGCAAAATTCCAAATCACTGGTGTGGTGCGAAGTATGATACTCGGCTCACCATGGGTTAAAATCCTGACTCTGTCAGCTGCAACTGGAGAAGACTGTGTACCTGTCACTGAGCATACTGAGGAACACCTGGAACTCAACAACAAAATGCATGCAAAAATATATGTAATAGGGTGGCTGTGGCAGCACATCCCTATCATCCCAATACTCTGGGAGGCTGAGGCAGGAAGACTGCAGATTTGAGCGCAGCCTGGGCAACTTAGTGACTTAGTAAGACCTAGCTAAAACAAACAAACAAAAAACCCAAAGGACTGGGTTCAGGCTGGCCTTGAACTCACTCTGTAGCTCAGGCAGGCCTCAAACTCTCAGCAATCCTCCTGCCTCTGCCTCCCAAGTGCTAGGATTACAGGCATGTATCACTACACCTGGCTACAACTGACCTTTAAAAACACT
The DNA here is from genome assembly GCA_004026965.1 of Petromus typicus. Lineage (NCBI taxonomy): Eukaryota > Metazoa > Chordata > Mammalia > Rodentia > Petromuridae > Petromus > Petromus typicus. The sequence goes on along the minus strand of PVIR01037672.1, from coordinate 4,099 downwards.
TAAATAAATTTTTAAAAAGACTTGAATAGACATTTATCCAAGGAAAATAAACAATCAACAAGCATATGAAAATATGCTCAACATCATTAGTTCTTAGGGATATGCAGAGCAAAACCAGAATGAGACACTGCTTCATAGACATAAGCATGGCTATGTGCAAGAAGTGAGATAATATCAAGCACTGCCAGGAGATGGAGATATCAGACCTTTGCACATTGCCACCGGGAATGTGAACTGGCTTAGCAACTGTAGAAATAGCCCTGCAGTTTCAGAAAAAGTTAAACCCAAAGTTACCATGTGACCCAGCAAGTCTCCTAGGTATTTTCAAGAGAAATTAAAACAAGTGACGAGGGAGAGGAGGAGAAGAAGAAATAAAAGGGACTAAAATGAAATATGTATATGTACCAGCTCTCCACATCATGAATGTATTCATTATGCATCACAAATGTGTACTAATAGAATACATTTATAAAAAAATAAAATGTGTATCTACACAAAAACTTGTTTATGGATTTTCATAGCAGCATTACTTAAAATAGCTGAAAGCTAGAAACAACACCAAGCCCAATCAATATCCGTCAATGGAAAAACAGGTAAATAAATGCGGTATATCTATACAGAGGAATATTACTTGCCCATAAAGAGGGATGGAGCACTGATACTTCCTGCATGAGTGAACCTTAAGAACATCATGTTGAGTGATAGAACCAGACACCAAAAACCATACATCATACAATTTGATTACATGGAATGACTTGAACAGACAAATCTGTAGAAACAGAAAGATTAATGCTTGCCCAGGGCTGGGATGGAGACTTAAACAGATCATAGCTAAATGGCAGAAGATTTCCTTTTGTGGTGATGAAAATATTGCAAAAGTGACTGTGTTAATGGTTGTACATAATCTCTGAGTATATGACAAACTATTGAAATGCACACTGTAATATGTGAACTGTTTATGAACTATGTCTTAATAAAGCTATTTTGCTTTGCTCTTTTGGTTTGTAGAACCAAAAGATCAAACTCAGGGCCTCATACACAGTGAGAAAGTACTTTTCCAATGAACTATGTTTCTGGCTCTTCTTATTTTGAGATGGGGTCTCACTACATTGGCCAGGTTGGCCTCAAACTTGATCCTCCTGCCAAGCCTTCCAGGAAGCTGGCACTACAGGTGTGTACCACCACATTCAGCTGACAAAGCTGGTATTTAAAAAAGAAAACAATGGGAGGCAAATGCCTCTTCTACTAAGAAGCAGTGAAGCTGAGTGTGGTGGCGCACGCCTGTGACCCCAGTGCTCGAGGTAGAAGGATTGCTTCGAATTTGAGGCCAGCCTGGACCTCACAGTGAGGCCATGCCTCAAAAACAACAACAACAACAACAAAAGCAGTGAATAAACAGTCATTGAATTAATTAATAAAAGAAAAATATCAACTCTTATTCATCCTCGAACCCTCCAGTAGCCAGCACAGAACTGAGCATTCATTTTGCAGTTTTTGGTGTACCTTTTCCCTAGTTGACACTTTTCTCAGCCTTTAGGACCCAAACAGACCTGTCGCTGACTGTCCTTCCCACAGAACGCTGGGCTCCCTTCTCTGACAGCTGTCGTGGCCCAGCAAGTTTGTTCTATGCAGTGCGCAGCAGAGTCACGCAAATAGCAGTGGGGAGTGGCAGCCTCCTGAAAGGGCAGTGGTGGAAGCACATAAACACATGGGTTGACAGAGGAGACAAAAGAAAAAGCAAGACTAGAGCAGCTGGGCGCAGTGGTGCACGCCTATAATTCCAACACTTGAGAGGCTGAAGCAGGAGGGCAAATTAAAGGTCAGCCCAGACCTTTAAGGTCCTGTCTTAAAAAATAAATAGATAAAAATAAAAGAATAGTGCAATGAGGTCCCTTGGTGTGATAGTGAGGACCCTTTAGGGCCACAGAGGTCCTGAAGCATCCCTGCTAGGTCAGCTAAGGACCACAGACAACGTTCACAATGGAGACCTCGGTCATCACAATGGAGTCATGTATTTTCAGTCATCAAGGATACACTGTAAAGAGCTGACAGCTGAGGAGTAGGTCTGTAGTTTAGTGGTAGAGCACTTGCCTAGTATTACGGTTTATATAAGATGTCCCCTCAAAGCCACATGTGCTCATAGGTGGGGCTTTCATGGGGGCCTGAAAGACCCTAATGCAGTGTTGAAAGGTGAAGCCTGGTGAGGGGAGGCAGGTCACTGAGGCGTGACCCGGAAGTCTATCTCTCCTCTTCCTCCCTTGATCCCCATCCCTGTATCTGCCTGCCGTGCTGGTAAACCATGGGCTGAAACCCCTACAGCTGTGAGCTAAAATAAACCTCTCCCCCTTTAACTTGTGAGCATTGGGAATTGTGTCCCACTGACAAGAAAGTAACAAACTGGACTGCATGAAGCCCTAGGTTCCATCTGTGTTACCACACATCCATGCACACCCACACACTCCCACTTGTGCACACTCACACAGAGTTAACAGACTAAAAGCTTTGCTTGTACGAGTGTTACAGGTTGGGTCTGGACGTCCCCCCAAGCCTTACTCAATCAGAGGTGGCTAAATCTGGAATGTGTGATGCGGGGGTTAAGGGCCTGCGATTGCTAAACTGCCACGTGAGAGGTTTAGCACCTGCCCTAATCCCAGTAGTCTGGATGGGATAAAAGGGCCAGAAAGACACTGTTAAGGTTTCTTGTTGCTTTTGCTGCTTCCGCTGCCATGAACTGTTGCCCCTCTGCCACCTGCCTTGGAGCCAGTGGATTATAGACTGAGACCTCTGCAAACTGTAAACCAAATAAATCCTTTTCCCTCTAACTTTGGGCATTGGGTATTTTGTCTTAGCAACAAGAGAAAAAGTAACTAACATAAAGAAGTTCGTTAGTAATCCTGGAACTGTCAGTTAATGAAGTCTCCTGGGTCCCAGGCCTCTAAAGATGTCATGATCTTGTGTCAACTGTTCGAGGCCCTAGAAACCAATGATTCAAGAAACTAACCCAGGTTCTGTGTTCCACGAATTTTGTAGAGATAATAAAGTCTCCCCTTCTGCTCAGGCTCTTTGTTTTTGTGGTACTAGGCTTGAGTCCCAGGACTTCTTCACACTGAGCTGCCTTCCCAAGCCTTTTTAATTTTTACTTTGACACAGGATCTTTTGTTTGTTTGTTTGTTTGTTTTTTGAGACAGGGTCTCACTTTGTAGTCGAGGCTGGCCCTGAGCTCAGCCTCAAACTCACATCACAGCAATCCTTCTGCCTCTGCCTCCCGAGTGCTGGGATTACAGGAGTGAGCCACCATGCCCAGCACTGTGACATGGGGTACTGATTGCTGCTGGGTGTGAGTCTTGTATGTACTGTATGTGGTTAACTGGGGGATCGAACCCGGGTCCTTGCGCTTGCAAGACAGGCCCCGGAACCACTGAGCTAAATCCCTGGCCCCGACACAGGATCTTATAAGTCACTAAATTGCTCAGGTGGGGCTCCAACTTGTAATCTTGCCTCCCAGCTTCTGAGAGTACTGGGATTATAGGCACGTGCCACCATGCCGGGCCATCACCACTTTAAGTAAGGGACATTATCCCAGATAACCAGGGACTTAGTCACAGGGAGCAGCCTTAAGAGCAGGGCAGAGGCTTCCCTGAGAAAGTAATTCCTCCTGTGGCCAGGCTGCCCTTCCCAGAGGCCTGCCCATGGACCTCGTCTGCCTCACCAGAACCCACCATGACAGAGGCCAGTTCTCCACAATAAACCTCCATCTCCCGCAGCTTCTGCTTATCCGTAGGTGGTAGCATGTACACCCACTTCCTCCTGCACTCGGCTATAACAAGGGAGTTGGTGACTTATCATTTGGCCTGGAGGCACAATATGCACATGTGCTACCACCTATGGAAGTCAGTGTGTGCCAGGCAAATGGCAAGCATGCTGAGGGCCTCATCGCCTTCCAAGAGCAAGCCCAATTTCCGAGGCCAGGAAAACTGAGAGGAAGAGTTTCTGACTTGCCCCAAGGCCTCGGTCTAGGTGCACACTCTCCACTGCCAATCTGTCCTGCTCTATCTGACCAATCTTTAGTCTGAAGCTCTGACTCCTCCATCATCCCTCA
>PVIR01037671.1:0-14976 GCA_004026965.1 Petromus typicus | reverse complement strand
AAGTAAAAAATATATATATAAGAGCTGTTGAGAAAAATTGTACAATTTTGTTGATACTGAAACACAACTAAATAAATGGAGAGATATCCATTAACAGGAAATCTCAATATTATCAGCGTGTCAATTCTTGCCATGTTGATATATCAATTTAATAGTTCTCAGATCAAATCTCAGGAAGTTATTCACTGGATAATACCATATTGAAGGCAAAGAAGAAACTACCAGATTTTCATAATTACTCTAAAGCTACAGTAATCAAGACAGTGTGGTGTTTGGGCATAGAAGTGCCCAAATAGATCAATGAAAAGAATAAAGAGCCCTGAAATGGACCTATATAAATATATTCAGCTGGGGCCGGGGAGTTAGCTCAGTGGTTCCGGCGCCTGTCTTGCAAGCGCAAGGGCCCGGGGAGTTAGCTCAGTGGTTCCGGCGCCTGTCTTGCAAGCGCAAGGGCCCGGGTTCGATTCCCCGGTTAACCACACACAATACTGGTTGTGGAGACTCACGCCCAACAGTAACCAGTACCACACACCACAGTGCCGGGCGTGGTGGCTCACACCTGTAATCCCAGCAGTTGCGAGGCAGAGGCAGGAGGATTGCTGTGATGAGAGTTTGAGGCTGAGCTCGGGGCCAGCCTGAACCACAAAGCGAGACCCTGTCTCAAAAAAACAAACAAACAAACAAACAAACAAAAAACCCAAAAAAACCCTAAAATAAATAAATAAATATATTCAGCTGATCTTTTACATATGAACCCAAAAAGTAAAATGGGGAAAAGATAAACTTTTCAACAAATGACTTTTGAACAACAAACTGGACATACACATGCACAAATGACACAGGCCTCACACTCACTCAAAATACTTGTAGACCTAAATGTAAAGTGAAAAATGCTGTAACTGCCACAAGACAGTATATTAGAAAATCTAGAGGACCTAGAATTTGTGAATGACTTTTTCTGTATGATACCAAAGGTACAATCCACGAAAGAAGTATTTAATAACCTGGATTCACTACAATTAAAAGTTTCTGCTCAGCAAAAGATACTAAGAATGAAAAGTATGGTATATATTGGTAGAAAATACTTGAAAATATATATCTTACATGATAAAGAACTGTTACATGAAATATACAAAGAATTCTTAAAACTCAACAATGTTTTCTAAAGCAAGCCAAAGGTATTAACAGATAACACATCAAAGAAGACATACAGAGAGCAAAAAACTACCTTAAAATACTCTGGACATCATATGTCATTGTGAAAATGCAAATTAGAATGGCAATGGGATAGCAGTACACGCTTACTAGAATTGTCTAAAATCTATAATGCTGACAATACCAAATGCTGACAAGAAAGTGAAGTAATAGAAACTCTCAAAATGGTACTGCAACTTCAAAAGACAGACTGGTAGTTCCTTACAAAACTAAACATATTCTTTCCATTTGGCCCAGAAATTGGACTAGTTCTGTGACTGGCAATTGCCTACTGGATGTCCACACAAACACTTGCATCTAGGGCCAGGGATTTAGTTTATTGGTTCCTGCGCCTGTCTTACAAGTGCAAGGGCCCGAGGTTTGATGCTTGGTAATCACATACAACAATACCGGGCATGGTGACTCACGCCCACCAGCAATCAGGACCACAAACCACAATGCCAGGCGTGGTCAGTGACGCCTGTAATCCCAGCATTCAGAAAGCAGAGGCAGGAGGATTGCTGTGAGTCTGAAGCTGAGCTCAGGGCAAGCCTGAAGTACAAAGCGAGGCCCTGCCTCAGAAAAACCAACCAACCAACCAAACAAACAAACCAAAAAACCCCACTTGCACCTAAAACTTTATAGCAATTTTCTATAATTGCTAAAATTTAGACCAAAAAACAAAACAAAGCAAAATGTCAGTGACTGTAGAAAATGTGCTATATCTACACAATGGAATATTATGTTGCACTCAAAATGAGCTATCAAAACATGAAAACACGTGGCAGAACACATTACTGAGAGCAGAACGACTTTATAAGGCATGGTATTGTATAGTTTTAACTATGTAACATTCTCAAATTGTCAAATCTACTGAGACTGTAAAAAGATCAGTTCTTTCTAGGGTTTGGTGATGGTGAATAAAGAGCACAGGAAATTTTAGGGAATGTAAAATTGTTATGCTGCTGCATGAGGTAAAAAATTCAAATATCAGGATATGAAGCAGGGAACTTCCTATCTGGTTAAGTTGTATTTGGCAACAAGCCAACAGTTGTCAGATGAAATAGGAGACTTCAAAATTGCTGTGGATACTAACAGCTGCTCAAGTTCAACTAACATGTTGCTCAAGTTCAAGGACAACAACACTTCCTCCAAAATGGTGAATTTCAAGTGTGAAAGTCATTATGTGGCCATCAGTTCTTTCAAAGTAAAAGCAAAGGTTGGTGTGCCATTACACTACAAACTCTAATTTACTTGAGCAGATTTTTTAATAAGATTATTCCTTCAATTTTTGACTCAAGTGTTAGCAGGAGGATGACTCCTGTCAGAGAAAAATGAGCAAACTTGTGCAGAAAGTCAACACACTGTCACTGCAATCTGGGCTAGTTGATATCAGCTTAACTACATCACTGCCCTTGGTGGAAATAAACAGTCTTAACTGCACAATGATTTCTAGATACATTTATTTCTATGGGAGTAAAAGTGCTTTGGCAATTACTTAAAATAAAACTTTTTATGAAGTTATTTGATATAAAGACATTTTATTTTTCTTCAGTCACAATAGAAATGTTTTATATTTTCTGAATTCTTGCTCCATGTCAGTCACTTTTCTCAACATAGTATGCCTTTATTTTGTCGCTCATTTTTAATAACACATAGTGGATACTATTATTAACTTATTTTGCAGGTGACAAAACCAATCAATGGAAAAGGAACTTGCCCAAAGTTAAGAAGAAAAATAAAAAACAGTAAACAAGGAATTAAGTGTCAGAGCACATGATCTTAAAACAATATTTTTTCTGTAGCAGGATACCACTTTACCTGACAAATATTTCTTTACAATTACATTTACATTATATATATATACACACACATATTATATATATACAATTACATTATATATATAATTACAATTATATACATATATATACATATATACAATTGTGTATATATATATAATTACATTATATATATACAATTATAAATATAATTCTGTGAATTTCAGTTTGCAGTGAGATTAAAACAAAATTAGAAAGATCAGGATACATTATTTAGGATGCTGATAATACTTGATGAAATATCTCAGTTCTTAACCATTCATACTGGCTTGAGTTTTCCTTGTATATTTGTTGATGTTCTACTGCTACATAAATATATGAGCTGAAAACATGGGAATTCAGAAACAAATATTGCATGAATGAATTAATTAATAAGTGATATTAAGACCTATTTCTTATTATTTCCATAATCTGGACACTAATTTACACTGCATATAACATTTAGTAATTTCCTTCCCTTTCCACCACAGACATTCGTAAGCTATGAGTGTTCAAAACTGAGATATGAACCTATAAAAATATTCAAAAATGGTACATGCCCATCAAAAATATGAACCCTCCCTTTTGACAATTCCTTCCTAACCTTGCCATGATCTCCACTTTGCAACTCTCAAAGTGAAGATTTGGAAATGAGGAATGTAATGGAAGATACTTAGAACCTGCCAGGGCACTGGTTCTTGACATGCTCATAAGTGAAATAAATAGGTCACAGAGGTGTAAATGTCATATCTTTTCTTTGGTATTAGAAACTTAAGATATAAATGAGTTCTGAAATATATGATAGATATTGTGAAATATCAAAATATTCAAAGGGAAAAGGGTAGGGTTAAATAAAGGGAAAGAAAACATTTGATGGTGAAAAGAGAAACAAAGCTAATGTATACAGGGAGCAGGGGATTGTAGGGAGGGCAGGGGAATGGGACAAAATGAGAATTATTAATGTCATATACTGGTAAAAATTCTCAATGTCAAGTGTGATCATAATGTGTATATAAAATGTACCAATAAAATCAATTTAAAAAAGAAAGTGAGAAACAAGCGTTGAAAGAACAGTAAATTGAAGACTACATAAAGGAGAGGAGAAGTTAGATGTGAGGTTGAAGTTCATGCTGTCTAGGACATGAGAGATGGTGAGGAGACCACCACAAATTCTTGCTCAAAACATGTATCCCAGCACTGCCTACATAGTTTGATCAGCTCAAGTGGACAACATGCTAGTGTAACTGAAGTTACCTGTGCACATCTGGTACTTGACAGTTCTTGGAGGAGAATGCAGGATTCTTGTAAATAAATGGTTCTTTCAAGGCATTCAGCTTGAAGGCTTAAAGAGAATTATTCCTGGGCTGCTAGGTTGTGATAACACAGTTTTTTTTTAATTGAAATCTTTATTGGTACATTACATATACACATCATGATTCCAGTCAACAATGAGAATTTGTACCAGTATATGACACAGTTTAAATCTCATTTTTTCCCATAGCCCTACCCACCCTACCATCCCCACCCCCTATATACATAAACTTTGTTTCCTTTCTTTTTTTGTTATAATCTCATTATTTTTCCCCTTCATCCTATTTCACTTTGAGTATTTTCTATAAAGAAAATAATTCTGGTAATTTCCAGTGTCTGTGAAACCTACATGCTGGAAAAAAAAAAAAAAAAACCCCAAAAACAAAACTTGTCAAGTTCCAGTAATTAGACAAAGTCATTCCTCCGAGGTCATGATCGCCATCTGGACTTTCTCTGACCTTTCTCTTCAAGTTAAGAGTTAGCCAAGGCAGAGCTATCAGGCAGTTATAAAACATATTTTCACCAGACATTGTTGACCACACACCTGCAATGTTAAGGCTGTTAGAAAAACTCAGAAGAATTGCAAAATGTCCACTCAGCTTGCCTAGCAGGAACAGAATTGTAACTAAAAAAGCCTCATGGTTTTAAGGTGATGTGGCGTTTTCCAGTAGGTTCTCTTCTGGAGCACTACCTAAGTTTAGGTGGTCATCAAATCAATGTAATTAAAACACAGAAGTATCATTTTGTAAATTTACCTTTTAGAATTCAACTTCTCCAGCAGGTTTTTTTTTTTTTTTATACCAGTTGTTTGAAACTCACATCCTTCCCAAGTCTCAGATAGAGCAGATGGCGCACCCATATTAGCAGTGACACTATATATGCACACCAAGTGAACTGGTGCCATTATCTGGTTAAGTGGCTGTCAGCATTTCCATTACAAACCCAGCTTTTAAGGGTCTATAATTCAGATACTTTAAATAACATCTGGCTGAAACTTGGTGTATAGAAATGATGAGTGTGGAGTAAAAATTAGTATAATTTTGTGAACACATGAATACTTTTGGAAGAGTCAGCTCGATCAATTGGGTCCTTTTTTAGTGATGACTTCCCCTAATCAGTATATTTTGGGGTTCTAAGCACATGCCATTTTTTTATTCAGTCTGTTAATCAGTCACAAAGTATTTATTTTACATTTGCCATGTGCCAAGCCCTTTTGTAAGTGGTGGACATGCTCTGTAGAACAAGTAGAGTACCTTCTTCTCATAAGATTTACATATTCATGAAGAAAACAGAAAATCAGCAAATAAATACAGAAACAAACAAACAAAAACCCCACAAGCCATCGTACACAGTTAGGGATCACAGTATGTTTCATAAGATAGTCTAAGCATTTTAAATAGCATATCTGGATCCTTCTATTTTTCTTTCCAGTGTCAGAAAAACCACCAATATTCCTTTTGACACCTATATTTTGTCTGAATTGTAGTCATTAAGAATAAATGTAAAGGACATTCCACATTAACTTTAACTGCCATTGCAAAACAAAAATTTTCCACATTTAACACCTTCTGAGTGGGCAAAAGATACTAGGAAAAAAAACCATGGGAACTGGCCCTTCAAAATAGACCATATCAGGGAAGGGGAAAAAATGAGAATCAAGTCATGTCATCTTCTGGTACAAACTCTCAATGTTGAATGCGATGTTGTGTATTCATAATGTAGCAATAAAGACTTGAATTTAAAAAAGATAATTACTGGTTTATCTTTAATTGAAAAAGGGTTACGCAGGTTTTGTAGATCTTGAAGCTTATACAATTTTGAGAACCCCACTTACAAAGAATGTATCTCCAAAAAAATAATTTTAAGTATGAAAGTAAATATTTACAGGTTGGAGGCGTGACACAGGAGCACATTGCTAATATGTGAAAGACCTTGAATTCCACTCCATTGCAAAAAATAAGTTCATATTTAGAATAAGGAAGCATAAAAATTATAAATTTGCAAAACTTCCTAGGTATCACAGCATTAAAAATCCAGGTCCTGGGGAGAAACCTTGGCAAGGCACAGTCTCTAAAGCTTTAGTTTTCTAGACTTCATTGTAAATTCATTTGCCTCTCTATACAGAAATTACCCTAAGCCATTATGGTGAGTGGGTGCTAATTGTAAATGCCAAATAATCTCAAAAATTCTAAATACAAATTGGAAAGAAAGTAGAAGACATATCAAATACTGACTGGGTTGTAGTGAATGAGAAACAAATGTTTAAGTAACAAACAGTCGGAGAAGAATTGCTATCGTAAACTTCTGCTTGGTGTCTAAGATTTTTTTCCCTTCAAAAAACATGTATTATTTTCTAAAACCTTCGTTCTAAAGGTTGGAAATTGTTTGCTCTTTACTTGGGAAGTTAATTTAGTATAGCAAAAATTGTCAATTCTAGTGGAAGTGACTTGCGTCATTAGAAGAGAAATCATAAGGTCATGTTTTGTCTCGGTGAATAAAAGAACATTATTAATCAGGGAAAGGCCATATACCAATTGTACTTGCTAAAGACGGACATGGAGAGGAAATAAGAGAGACTCAAGAGAATTCAAATTTATCAGGTAAGGACCCAGAGGTAAATTGACTTCTCTTTCTGAACCTCAACTCTTTTATCTACAAATTTCAATAGTAGTATTTCTACTTGATGGGTATTTTCAGTCTCTTGTAAGTTTTTTTCTCTTAGAGAACTTACTAGAAAGCAGTCAGACAATGAATAATTTAATCCCCACTCTCATTTGCAAGTAGTGATGAACTTTTAACATGTGTGATAAAGCAAAATATATCATAAATACTCCTTATGCTTCTTTCTGTATCCAGTCTTCTTACTAGGACTGTCCGGTCACCACAGGGTGAAATTCTGCTGTGACATTTTCTCTCACTATTGAATCATAATGTTTCCTACTAGAAGTGCTTCCAGAAACATATTTCTTCTCTCCTAATAAAAGGTACAGATATTTTTTGACACTTGGTTTTTGCACCTAATATCCTATAGGCATAATGATCACTGTTCTTTTGTTCAAAGGTACCCCATTAGCCAGCCAATTATGTTGGTGATCTGTTAGCCTCCTTTACAGCCCAAATGCTCCTCATTCTGCAATTCATATGAACCTTTAAGAATGCCATATGTTCAAATTGCTTCACTCCGTACTTGGTCCCTTTCCTACTATTATCCCCATCTGTGTAACTGCATGCTTTGGGGAATGGATACTTGACTTTTCATTGGTTTTAAATCCAAGTTACTGCCCGGTTTATTTACATATACTTTCATTAATTGCTTTCTTTGGTATTTAATTTGTTTCATATTTACTTGAGTAAAACAATTTTGGTTAAAACAATCTGTTCTGAGAAAATGTGAAAAGTTTCCAAGTTGTCTATTTTCCTTCTGGTTTGTAATTCTAAGGATGTGACCATTTATGACTCCATGGGGTTGAAGAAAAGCATCTTGCCTTCATTCCTACATCACTGCAAAATAGTTCTGAAAGCCTGTATTTCCAACAGTTATCTTATGTCACCTTTTTATGCCATTTAGTTTAGATGAGGAACCAACCTATAGTAATCATATAATGGCTAAATGGCTGGAGAGAGTGTTCTCAACGTGGTGCAATCACTTTTGTAATCACTGAAAGGTTATAATAAGCCTCAGCGATGTCTGATTGACTTGATATTTTCATTGATAGCATTGTTTCTACATCTACGTTAAGACTGATTTTAACTGTCACTTTAAACTCTGAAATAATTCGAATTATTTTTATACACTCCCAAAGAACTTGGTGTGCACAAATTTATCCAAATAATTCTGCAACATTGCAAAGTTTGATCATAAAGAAGCATCTGTTAATCCATATAAATAAACACAAGGTTAAGAAGCAAAGTTGGGGGAAATACCATAAGCACCACATAATCCTGTCTATTTCTTGTGATTGCCGTGAATGTTGGCAAATAAAGGGCAGATAGTGATCATGACATGAGCATATTGAGGAAAACAGACATTGATTTATGTTTATTTAACTTGTATGAGTTCTTTATTTGAACTACATGCAAAAATTGTGGCAATGGTAGTGAGATTGACTCTTATTAGGATACAAAGAGGGCAGCTGCCACCTGGGCTGAGGTAATTATGACTTATGTGATGCACTGGTATTTAAAAATGCTTAGGCTATGCTTGAGGCTGAATACATGATTCACGTTACTAGTATTATCTGATAAACTATTGTAGTTTTCTGGTAAAGTGAAATTACTTGAGTAGCACTGCGTAATATTATTATTCAAGCAGTCCCCATTCATTAGTGCCTCAGTCATTGGGAATTAATGATAATTTAAACTACACTGTACTGAAAGGGCTGGTGTAGCACAGAGGTGCTACCTATTAAAATACGAAAGCCATCAGGCAAAACTTCAGAATAACCTATATATACAAAGGGAGTATCATTGTGAGTATTTCATTGTTGGTATGTCAAATAAGAAACATGTTAATTACACAGTTTTGTCCAGCAAAATTATTATTTGGAAATAATTGCAATGTATATGTATAAACTAGAGATACCATACTGATCTTTCTTTCTTTCTTTCTTTCTTGCTTGCTTGCTTGCATTCTTGCTTTCTTCTTTTTTGAGACAAGGTCTCACTTTGTAGTTCAGCCTGGCCTGAGCTCACTATGTAGCCCAGATGAGCCGCGAACTCTCAGCAATCCTCCTGCCTCTGCCTCCTGAGTGCTGGGATTACAAGTATGAGTAACCATGCTTAGCATTGTGGTATATGGTTACCAGGGATCGAATTCTGCACCTTGCGCTTGCAAGGCAGATACTGGAACCACTGAGCTAAATCCCTGGTCCCAGTATTTTATTTTTAATGGTGGTTGTTGATTTTCAAATCAACTTTTCTCCAAAATATAATTTTCTTGTCTAATTGAACTAAGATATGTAAATCACTCTGACATCTGGATCTGTTCATGAGAGATTTGGAGTCATTGGTATCTAGTAGAATGATATTGATAATGTCTTGAGCTCAATGCTTATTTACATGAAGCTGTACCTTGCGCATTGTCAGTGTGCCATTACATATAGCAGACAGGAGCCGGTAAAAAATATATATATTTTACAGATATTATTATTTACATTTCCCATGTTAGGGACTATAGATATGAACAGATTTTAGAAAGTTTTGGATCAGTCCACACACATCATTTATATTCTCCATTCCTTTTTTCCTCCTCCCCTCTACTTTAGACAGAAATCACTTTTAAAATATTTGTTGATGAGAATAAATTAATAAATAAACAAAATGACCAAACATTTGAGGTGTTTAGGAAACAGAAACAAACACACACTGACACATAGAAATATACACATGCTCACACACACACACACACACACACACACACACACACACACACAGTCTTTTTTCTTTTTGTATTACCAAATGAGCATATGGTTTTAAATCTCCTATAGAGGGAGCTGCTGCACTGTCAAACATTAAAGACCTGGGCTTCAGTTAGCTGCCTACAATTTTAAACTGATTTTACATTAACAGAAAATAAATACAAAGGCTTATTAACATGTAATTATGGGACACACTTTCTTCTTTCTCTACAATGTCACAGATGTCAAAAGAATGTGTCTAAGGAAGTTGATATTACAATCTGTTGGTACAACACACTATTTTGTTTTATTTGGGAAGAACACAGACCAGGTGTCAAGGCAAGATATTAAATGTGATCTTCTAATGCACAAAAATGGTGATGACTCTACAAATCATAAAAGCATATAATTTCAAGGGGATGAGAAACAAAGAATTACCCTCAATTACCCTATCAGTACCATTCTACTGCACCTACAGGGAGAATATCACAATATAACATGAATTTTACCAAATTAATGTCAAAACTTCATGACCAATATTTGGATATTCATTTTCATAACAAATGATTGAATTATCATGGATGGAGAACAGGAACTAATTAAGATTTTTGTCACCTCTTTTTTATATGCTGAGAAGTACCAAGGTATAACTTGCTAAATTAATTAAACTCTGATGGAAATTTCCTGACTTACCAAAAGATTATAAATACTATTTGCAGTTATTGCTTTGAAGAAATTTGAACACTTTATGTTAAAGTATAAATCAGATATTTGGAAAGAGATACTTTAAAATGTGAGGTGAATTTAATAATGTTATTGATGAACTGAAATACATAATTTGAAGATTTGAAGCAAAGTTGCTAGTGTTAAAAATATTAGCTTTCAAAATCTGGAAAATTTGCACATAAAGCAATAAAATCATATTCTGTGTAAAATTAAACATGTAAATGAAAAACATGGTTATCCTTTAATGATAAAATTTATGAAAATTTCTTTGTTTTTTGTCTTCTCAAATTACCCAAAGAATTGTAGGATTGTAAACTTCATATCTGAATTCAAGAAAAATATCCAACCAATTTTATGATCATGTTTTTAGATAATAAAGCCATATATACTGTAAAAGTTTAAATATATATAATGTTTTATATCAGTCTGATTTATTCAGACTACGAAAAGACCATTTATAATAGTTCTCTGAAGTTTTACTTTTCCTTATACTTACCAAATTCAATGCTGAATCAAGCTCACAAATTACATAAATTATTGGTTAGTACAGTTACTATAGCTCTTCCACATGCTAAAATCTTAATCATAACCTTTGTAATGTATAAATTGACAGAATAAAAAGGCTAACAGTATTTTTAACCTTAACTAATTTTTAGTAAATAATTATTCTTAAATTTACTAAATCAATGCCAAAGAACAATAACTTTGCTGGTTTTTCTTTTTTAGCAAAGGCACAGCCTTTCTACGGAGAATTTGAAAAATTACACAAAGGAACTTGAGTTTGTGGCAAAACATATTTTCAGAGAAATAAAAAACTAACCCTATCCTCTATGGACTTGGAATTTTATTAACATGAAAAAAGTACCAATGCTCTTTACCTAAATTGACATATATCAAAAGAGCTAGTGAGGCCCGGGGAGTTAGCTCAGTGGTTCCGGCGCCTGTCTTGCAAGAGCAAGGGCCCAGGTTCGATTCCCCGGTAACCACATAACAATACTGGGTGTGGAGACTCACACCCAGCAGCAACCAGTACCACATACCACAGTGCTGGGCGTGGTGGCTCACGCCTGTCATCCCAGCACTCAGGAGGCAGAGGCAGGAGGATTGTGATGTGAGTTTGAGGCTGAGCTCAGGGCCAGCCTAAACCACAAAAAGCGAGACTCTGTCTCAAAAAACCTAAAAAAAAAAAAAAAAAAAAAAAAAAAAAGCTAGTGAATTTGTCACATAAGTGATTATTTTCATCTACATTTTTATAGTACCTTTCATCTTAAATTTCCAAAGACTTTAGCATGCAAACTCATTTACTGAGTAAACCACATATGAACTCAAGCTGATTTGAAATGAAAGAAAGTGAAGCCTGGTGTTAATCACATAACCCAAAAGTGTTAACTAACTCAGTACTCATTCCTTGTCCAGTACACCTGGCCCTGTAATAATCCTGCTGAAAAAATCATCTAGAGTGGGACTGTGCTATCGTCAAGTGGAAGCGGTTCATATGTGTAAACCCTAAGAATTTCAATAGAGAGAAAAGAAATATGCAAAACTCTTGGGTTCTTACTCACAATGATGCACAAACTGAAGGAATCCAGGTAGAAAGATCAGGAAAAAGAAGAAAGGTATTTGGAGGGAATGTCACAACAGTACTGAATATTGAACTATACAGTGCAAGAGCAAGCCCAAGTAAATCTGTTATTATTCCAGCGAGAAGCACACCCTTATACTTTTAGTACTTAACATTTTATAAATTTAAAATACAAATCCTTGGAGAGATATAGAAGGAAAATAAAATATCTATATCTCTGATTTCATTTAGTCACATATATAGAAGTATCATATATAAATAATACAATAAATTTGAAATATTTTTAAATTATATATAATGAAACAATTTTATTAAATGCTCCCAAACCAAGTCAAACATCAATGGTCTTGCATTATCTGACCGCTTTCTACGTTTTTACACATATTCACCACTTCAATATAAGTTGCTTAAGATGCAGCAAATTTTGATTCTTAAAAAAACTAGGATTAAACATCCATTTTACCCTGCCATTCCTCTGCTAGCTATATACACTAAAGAATTAAAAACATCAGGGTCAGGAGTTAGCTCAGTGGTTCCAACACCTGTCTGGTGGGCTCAGGGACCTGGGTTCGATCCCCGGTAACCACATACAATACTGGGTGTGGAGACTCACGCCCAGCAGCAACCAGTACCACATACCACAGTGCCGGGCGTGGTGGCTCATGCCTGTAATCCCAGCAGTCGGGAGGGAGAGGCAGGAGGATTGCTGTGATCTGAGGTGGAGGCTGAGCTCAGGGCCAGCATGAACTACAAAGCAAGACCCTGTCTCAAAAAAACCTAAAAAAAGAATTAAAAACATCATATTACAGCAACTTATGTGCACCCATGTTTATATCAGCTTAATTTTTAATAGCTAAATCTTTGATATAGCCAAATGCCCATTAACTGGAGACTGGATAAAGAATTTTATTTTAATAAAATGGAGTATTACTCTGCCACGAAGAATGAAAAATTGAGTCGTTTATACCTTAGAAGATCCCTAGGCTAAAAGTTTTAAGTAATGTAAATATAAGCCTTTTGAAAACTTTATTTGCTGATATGAAATTTAAATTTTCAGAAAGAAGTTATCATAACTGATTTTTTCCCAAGTATTTATCATATTCTTGGTTTTGGTGGAACATTTTGAAAGAATGAAACTTTTTAGCACTTACTGCAAAAAAAAAATAAAAGCTGTGTGTTACTAATGGATCTACCAGTAAGGGTCAGAAAGCACTAAGTACAAAGTGTGCAGTGCAGGAACATAAAATCGGAAGTATCTTCAGGACTCTTATACACTATGGGAAGGATGTGACACTCTGAGTTGTCATTTTGGTATGAAGAACAATGGAGCAGGGCTGGAAAGGGTTATAGGACGAATTCTATAAATCAATACATCTGGTAGTCATATTCAAATAATATTTAGAAGTTGGATCAAATAGGATTAAGTTGAATAAGTCATTAGAAATGTGGCTAAATCTATCATGTTAGAATCCATTAAACATTTTAGCCAAAAATAATTTATATACTTTGGCATACTCTAGCAAAATTCCTTACTTTTAATATTCATCCAATGTAATTAATGCCATTCTGGAGTCACAGATGAAGCCAATAGCTACAGAGTGGCATTCTGTGATCTTTTTCTATAAGCATTTATACATTCTAATTTAGATGGCTGGCTTTAAATTTTTTCCCTTGAATTTTGGAAGGACAAAGATGAACTTCAAAGGAGTTCTCTCAGCTAAATTTGGTTAAGAAGATTAAGTAAATGCTCTGCTGATGAATGCAGAGTTGGAGTAAGGAATATTTTGTGCTTCAGAGGGGAAAAGACAGAAGGGCAAGTAGTGTTTCTATTTGGGAAAGAGGGGCTTTTTATTTGGTCAGGTTCTGAAAATGCATAAACTATATATATATATATATATATATATATATATATATATATATATATATATCCTTTGTTTTTAGTTTTCTATTTTCCTCTCATATATTGTCTTTTTCCCTTTTGATGCTCAGGATCAAACTCAATGCCTTGCACATAGCAGGAAAGCACTCTACCATGGAACTACATTCTTCACCCTTTTTCACACACTCTTGATTTCCTTTCTTTACTCATATTTCAAATCCAACATAGTGGTGGATGAGAAAGGAGGTGTCAGCATTAAAAATAAAAGAATTATTTCTAAACTTCCCAGAACTCAGTTTTTTTGTTAGATTGTTCATATTACAGTACCCAGTTGTGTGGCATTAATTCCATTTTGGCTTGTAGACTCATCATTCTACTGAAATTGCTCTCATAAAGGTCAAATTGATAAAATCCAATGAAGACTTCCATGACCTCAAAATCAAAGCATCGTCAAGCTGTTCACATTTACTGGCTTCTGTAACATTGCATAGCATGTGCTCTCAAACACATCTGAAATTAATAAAATTTTATTTAATAAAATAATAAATAATAAAACATACAATTCTTAACAACTTCAGGTTTGAGTCCTTTGCATGACTGAACTCCTTCCCTAGATCTTTTATTTAATTCATTTAGTTTTTAAACTTTGAGATAGACTCTTGCTATAAGTCACAGTTGCTCTGTCTGGGCTCAACTAGTGATCCTCTTGCTCTAAGATTTTAGAGGAAAATTCCAATTGTATGTTTTATTATTTATTATTTTATTGAATAAAATTTTATTATTTATTATTTATTTATTTTTTTTAGTTTTTTGAGACAGGGTCTCACTTTGTAGCTTAGGCTGGTCTGAAGTCAGCCTGGAACTCAGCAATCCTCCTGCCTCTGTCTCCCTAGTGCTGGGATTACAGGCATGAGCCACCATGCCCAGCACTGTGGTATGTGGTACTGGTTGTTGGTAGGCATGAGTCAATACACCTGTGGTTACAGGGGATCAAACCCTGGCCCTTGTGCTTCCAAGGCAGATACTGGAACCACAGAGTTAAATCCCTAGCCTCTTCTCACTTTCTTCTGA
>PVIR01037670.1:0-14978 GCA_004026965.1 Petromus typicus | reverse complement strand
TAGACACTCTTACTATAACCAATGGGCCCACCATCCCTTTGTTTTTAGTCTTGTTTCATTCATGTGAGAGATTCCCTTTTCTGCCCAAAGCCCATCCGTAATTGTGTACTGCTTGGTCCCACTTCTCTACTTTCAAATCCATGTCTATGTAATAACAGGACTCCTAATCATCCCCAGATATGATAGCTAATAGTACAAAGGAAAGGTATTAAACTCATAAAAGAATTCCATACTTCCCCACTGTTCTGTATAACTTCTCCTTTACCTCCAAACATGAGCTCAATGTGGTCTAACATCATTCCAACTCAATTATTCTACACTTTATCTTGGACTACGTCTTTCCAATTTGCACCACTACTTCTCTAGTTCACCTACAAAAATCACAGCTTGGGGCCAGGGAGTTAGCTCAGTGGTTCCGGCGCCTGTCTTGTAAGTGCAAGGGCCCGGGTTCGATTCCCCGGTAACCACATAACAATACTGGGTGTGGAGACCCACAGCCAGCAGCAACCAGTACCACATACCACAGAGCCGGGCGTGGTGGCTCACGCCTGTAATCCCAGCACTCGGGAGGCAGAGGCAGGAGGATTGTGATGTGAGTTTGAGGCTGAGCTCAGGGCCAGCCTGAACCACAAAGCGAGACCCTGTCTCAAAAAACCTTAAAAAAAAAAAATCACAGCTTATTGCATCAACAATTCACTGATGAACCTTTAATTTTTTAATACTTTAAAACAAGTTAAATATAGCTGTGAAATCCTGTCAGGAAAGTACTTTAAAAACTATCTGCCATCTTCCACTATCTGCCTGCTTCAAAGCAAATTATTCATGAGATATATATTGAGGCATACCAAAGCATCTGATGCAAAATAATTTCTGTCAAGTGCTTCATGCTACAAAGCTTAAAACATTGGCCCTTCAAGAACTGATCAGCTACCAAATATGTTTAAGTTCTATTTTCTAAGGAAATTAAAAGTACTTCCTCTGACTAATATGCAAAGTTAAGTGCTGGACATATAAAAAATATGCACCTTGATTTCAAAAAGAAACCATGTGATATGATAGCATGATGTAGCAGAGATCTACTACTAAGCAATCTTGGCTTGTGCAATACTAAAAGAAGTTAGTCTTACTATATATCACCACCTACTTCTGGACAAAGGAAGAAATAAGTAAGCACACACGATCGAAGTAAAAACTCTTAGTTTCAAAAAGGCAAGTCCATTCAACAGAAGATGAATGCTGCTGCACAGCATTTCAGTCACCAAAAGCAAACTGGGTAGAACCTAAGTAGTGGAGAACACAGTCACAGACAATCAGCTGTGAACAGACTGACTGTATACAGAGGCAGGCCTGTAGACATAAAACTAAAAGATGATCTTACAGTTAATTTTTAGATTACTAACCAAGAAAGGGTAACTCAAGGACTCTGAAATTCTTAGACCTTATGACTATAGATTCAGGGCCCATTTTATTGTTAAATTCATTCTTTACAAATAGGATACAGAAAAAGAAAACTTTTATGTATAATATGAAAAACAAACATGACAGGGAACTTAAAAAGGATATACAATTGAGATTCATGTGACATCAAGATGGTAAATTCACAGTCACTGAGAAGTGTCTTTCAGGGTAGAATCTTTAAAATGTGGGGCTGTTATTACTTCAGAAAGACTAGATAATTGCTAATTAAATATCATAATGAGATCCCCAAACAGAGATGAGAAAGCAACAGGATTCTAAGGGCAAGATGTTTTTTAAGATAACCAGAGCTAATCTCTCTCTCTATACCACAAAGGTTAAAGTGATGGAAGTTGTGCATTTTTATATCCCTAGCACTGAATATAGGGCCTAACAGGAGGCCAACAGATAGGACTTACACACACACACACACACACACACACACACGAAGGGAGGAAGGTGGGACCAGAAAAAGCCTAACTTCTAAAGTAAAAAACTACCTCGTTCTTTTTATTATCAATAAATGAGAATCTAGATAGTATTAATATAGTGTACATGACAAACAACTCCACTTAAATCAGAGATCACTAATGTCAATAGCAAAAGAGCTATAAGAACCAGCCCTTAGCTATGGATAAGGAATCTTGTCCAAGTGTACAAATGAAATCATTGACTCAGCTCCAATATCTCACAATGAGTTCAAAAGTACTCATTCTCCACAGGGCAAAACACAAAAGAAACAAAATAAAGAAGTATAGGAAGTTTCTACAAAAAGCAAGAAATCTGATGACAAGGAAAACTCACCGGTCAAATCTATGTACTACACTACTTTTCAGAGACCCTTCACAAGGGCTTCTGAGAACCTGCTCATCCCATCTGTCTACATGCCAACTGATCTTGCCTTAAAACTTGCTACTACCAGTTATATTCTCAATTATACTACCAGCCAGGGATGGTGACACAAGTCGGTAATCTTAGTAGTGCGGGAGGCTGAGGCAGAAAGATCACAAGTTTGAGCCCATCCTAGACAACTTGGCAACTTAACAAGACTGTGCCTCAAAATAAAAATGGGCTGAGATTTAGCACAATAATAACGCCCTGAGTTTAATACAAACTACCAAAAAAGGAAGAAGGAACGAGGAAGTGGGGAAGTGAGGAGGAGAAATTATACTGCCAAAAGCTAGATTTCCAAACAAGTTCCTCAAGATAAGCTGTTTTTCATCAATTATTTCAAGTTCATTCCTACAAAATATTACTACCTGATTTTCTATTCTGAATAAGCTATTGGTGCCAACACAAATAAACAGCAGATACTTCTTTTGGAAGGGAGAGATCCTACAGATGCTTCCATTTCTTCATCTGGATGATTATCATTTTGTAAAAATCATGAAGATGAACATCTATGTCTTGCAGACTCTTCTATACATGGGTCATAGTTCAATAAAAATTTTATTTAAGGATTGGGGGCAGAACTGAATGGCACAATACACTGACCTAGTAGTATGTAAAAGGTCTTGGGTTCAATCCTCAACATCACCACCACCTCTTTAAAAATACATTTTTCTCAACCAGGGATTAACTTTAAGTGGTACTGTGCCTATCTTGGAAGCACATGGGCCCAAGTTCAGACCCCAGTACCACACCCTCCCCCCAAATTTTTTTCTCTAACTTATAAAGAAAAAACTCAGTAAATTAATAGGGAATCCTCTGTAAAACTTCATGACAGTTAAGTCTTGACTGTGAAATCATACCACGAGCCCAAGTGGGAATCAACTTATCCAAAGTCTTTAGGTTTAAGACTTTTTTTGTTTTTGAGACAGGGTCTCAGTATGTAGTTTAATGTTCTGTTTGTTTGGTTTTTTTGAGACAGGATCTCACTCTATAGTTGAGGCTCGTCCTGAACTGACTATTTAGCCTGAACCCACTACTAAACCCAGGCCAGCCTGTAACTCACAGCAATCTTCTGGCCTCTCACTCCCAAGTACAGGGATTACAGGCTTGAGCCACCAACCCCAGCATTGTGGTATAATATGGCTACAGCGATCAAACTCAGGACCTTGCACTTGCCAGGCAGACCCAGGAGCAACTGAGCTAAATCCCGGCCGCCCATCATAATGTCTTTTTAAACAAGTATCTTGGTGCAGAGATTTTGATTTATTTGGTCAACAGAGGCCCTGGGAAATTTATGAAAATTTTACTCCAATAGCTTTGATAAGCCCCCAAGACTGAGAACCAATGTAATTAATCACAACATAAGCATCAGAATAGCAGTGTTTGGCCAGGGATGATGGCGCAAAACTATAATCCCAACAATGGGTGCAAAGTGAATTCAAGGCCAGCCCTGTCTCAAAAAGCCAAAGAAAGAAAAGGCTTATATTTTTCTTGTTTTTTTAAGTTACATATTTTCCAATACATGATGGTACTAAAAAGACTATTAGCTAAATAACTGACAAAATAAGGAATAACAGCATCCTTTTTGTATGACCTTCCTTTAGATGAAGCATACAAATATAAATTCCAAAACCCAAGTGGTCCAAACCCAATAAAAATGTACTGTGTGGAACCAAGATGAATGTGAAGGTGAAGAAGAACGTTCCACCACTAGACACTAAAAACAAGGAGACGCGCAGACAGAGAATGAAGCAGCACATACCACTACGATTAGAGTCCTGTACTCATAGCTCCACTTCCTCAAAAGACTCACATAATGAGCAAAATATTTCCAAGTATATCTCTTAATTCTCCTTCTTACTCTATTGACTGTAGAATAAAGCGCCACATGGCAAAGTTACATTCAGTGAGATTAGAAATTTTATTCAGTCTCTCCTTTCCTCTCTCTGACTAGAGAGAGGAACCTCTTACTATGTAGCTTAGGTTGACTTTGAGCTTACACAGATTCTCCTGAGTCAGCCTCTCAAATCCTAGAATTACAGTCATGTAGCCCCAGGGCTAGCTTTCCCCTCTTTTATCTAGAAAGGAATTATTTTAAGTATCTGATTGACTCATTGAGTCAAAAAATATATACGTCATAATGCTATTAAGTTTTGTTTTTTGTATCAGAAATCAAACTCAGGGCCGTACACTTGCCAAGGCAGGCAAGGCACCGCTGAATTACATCCACAGCCCCAGAATGTTGATTTAGACTTTGATTTCTCCTGAGCATAATTATATTTTCTCACAAAATGCCAAGATACTAACATGCCAAATTCCTTCAAAGTGTGGCAGTTTCTTACTGTAATGAAAGAGTTAAAAATATGAATAAAAGTTTGAGTTGCAGTCCAAGTAAAATACTTTTGTGCTGTTGCATGCTTGCAACTTCGGCACTCTGGGAGACTAGGGCAGGAGGATCCCAAGTTCAAGCCCATTTGGGACAACTTAGCATACAGTATAGCTCTGTCTCAAATTTTTTAAAAACATAAATTGTTTTAAAGTGCTGGATTCAATCCCCAGTATCATGAAAGAGGTGGGGAGTGTGAAGGGGAAAAAAAGAGAAACGTTTAATATAATATCCTTTTATGAAAAACATAATATTCTTTTATAAGAAATCCAACTCACAAGCCAGCGCAGCACAGCAAAAAATTTAACGAAAGCACTACCTTATGGCATTTTTTTTTTTTTTTTTTGAGACAGGGTCTCACTTTGTACTTCAGGCTGGCCCTGAGCTCAGCTTTGAACTCATAGCAGTAATCCAGTCTCTGCCTCCTGAGTGCTGGGATTACAGGCGTGAGCCATCACACCTGGCACTGTGGTATGTGGTACTGATTGCTGGTGGTCACTGTTGTACGTAGTTACCAAGGATCAAACCTGGGCCCTTGCACTTACAAGGCAGGTGCCAGAACCACTGAGCCAAATTCCCGGCCTTATATTTTTTTTAAAAAAAGCTTTCAAAGGACTTAATCCAATTCTCCATTTTCCAGAGACACATCTCCTTTACTCCGGCTTCCTCAAGGCAGACATCCTGTGCCCTCAGCTCCCAACCTTACCACTCTAATCATTAAGACTCTGTCCAACTGATTTCTCTGAAATTCATCCAATGTGATACACTGCATGCACCACTAAAAAAGAAAATTCTTCCAGTTAAAAGTATGGCATACTGTCTCTTACAATTACAAGTTCAGAAAGGACAGAAGTGAGGAAATATATATCAGAGTACAGTCTACACCAACACTTTGGACAGAATCACCCATTTTCTGATGTGCAGAAAGAGTGGTCACCTTTGCTGAAATATTCAAGAGGATAAAGAAAACATAGCTTACATGTGAAAAAGTGGTATCTGTTTTTATTATAATAACTTCCCCAAAATAGTTTACTGGAGTTTTTTTTAGTCAGCTAAAAGCTTGACACTACACTGCAAAGTAAAGCATATAGATGTATTATTTAACGCAAGCCCAAATCTGAAGGTGCTCTACCCTATATATGAGTTTCTGAAAGCCTCTTGGTTCTATATTCCAAGGCAAGGCAGGGCTTATGAAATTTTAATCCAGAAAGAAATCATGGGGGTACCCCTAAACAGAAATGCAGGTTTTGCTTCAGTGACTTAGAGTGGGTCTGTGCTCTACATTTCTCATAAGCTCCCACCCAGGTGACACTAATGCTACTGGTGCACTGACTGTGTGAAGGAGCCCTTTATACTTTTCAGATGATTTATGTAGTCACACAAATCAAGATTTCATTATCTTCATTTTGCAGATAAGGAAATTAAGGTCCAATTAAGACTCAAACCCCTGACATCTCCCTGTATTACACTGTTCAAATTATTTTTCCTTAAATCAATTAAAACAGTATTGGTTTCCTAAAATAAATGTAGCGGAGTTTATGACCCAAGTTTCTATGAAAAAAAACTTCTATGAGTGTATACACATCCTTCAGGTTAAAAGTCATCACTCTCTACAGAACAAGCATAGAAATCTTCACAAGATGTTCCTTCTAAAAATCTTTTATTTTTGCAAGATTAGAACAGTCTAATCCCTAACAATTGTTTAAAGTAGCCTGACTGGCAAAGCTCTAATCTGTCTGAAGAATATAGCTATTATTATTCCAGAAGATCAACAACAGCAAGATCTACTACAGATGCACACACAGACCTGAAACATACATAAATGCATCTGACTCTGAAAGCAGCGCTAAACAAAAGAAAGACACAAGGGCCAGAGATCTAGCTCAGTGACTCCAGCATCTGCCTAGCAAGCGCAAGGTCCTGAGTTCGATTCCCATAACCACACACCACAATGTCAGGTGTGGTGGCTCAGGCCTGTAATCCTGGCTCTTAGGAAGCAAAGGCAGGAGGACTGCTGTGAGTTCAAGCCTAGCCTGGACTACACAGTGAATTCAGGACCAGCCTGAACTACAAAAAGTGAGACGCTGTCTCAAAAAAAAAAGGTCACAAGAAGTTAAGAGAAATTAAAGGTTTGCATTCCCAAAACCTGAAGTTTGGGATTCTTATGTAGAATGCTACCAAGAATTTACATCAAGTACTCAGAATAAAATGTGGTCATCATTTTCTTTTTGTCAGCCTGAAAGCATTCTTATCACAGAAACCAAAACTACTAAATTGGTTTTCCAATGAAAATGAACTCAAGAAAGAGATCTAGGTCCCTCCGCACTCTGGTAGACTAAGGCAAGAGGATCCAAGTTTAAGCCTGGGGAAGTTATCAACTTACTGAGACCTTGTCCCAAAATAAAAGATAAAAATAAAAGAGGGTAGCTCAAGGACGACCAATAGAAAGGTAAATACTATCATTCAAGGTATAATCAGGAAACTTCCTTGAAGGTGGGAAAATGGTGCAGAATGAGATTACTATAGTTATGAACCACCTTCACCTGAAAAATGCAAGTGTGGACTATCTGTTGTCATATCTGAGAGTGACTTCTTAGTACTGACTTTGAGGTCTACAATCATTATGTCATCAGAAATAACATATTCAGATCTCAAGTGATAAAAATATGACTTCTATGTGACTTGCTGTCAGTCATATTGGTAAAGTCATCCAAAAAGTAAAACAACTGCCAGGTGTGGCTGCACATTCTTATAATCCCAGCACTTGGGAGGCTGAGGCAGGAAGACTGCTGTGAATCTAAGGTCATCCTGGGCTACATAGTGAGTTCAAGACCAGCCTAACCTATAAAGCAAGACCCAGTCTCAAAAAAAATAAATGAATAAATAAAGCAACCAGAAGCTCTGTCTCCTAAATTACAAAGTACCACTCTCTATAACAACTATCTACAACTAGATAGCCTATTGTCCTTATTCTCTGAACTCAATATTTCAAATGCCTATTTTTTTTTTTTTTTAGGTTTTTTTTTTTTTGAGACAGGGTCTCGCTTTTGTGGTTCAGGCTGGCCCTGAGCTCAGCCTCCAACTCACATCACAATCCTCCTGCCTCTGCCTCCCGAGTGCTGGGATTACAGGCGTGAGCCACCACGCCCGGCACTGTGGTATGTGGTACTGGTTGCTGCTCGGTGTGGGTCTCCACGCCCAGTATAGTATGTGGTTACCGGGGAATCGAACCCGGGCCCTTGCGCTTGCAAGACAGGCGCCGGAACCACTGAGCTAACTCCCCGGCCCTCAAATGCCTATTTTTTAAAACAAAAGGTTTGCCTTTGTAAAGAAGACATATCCATCCCTATCTAACTGAAAAGTGATTCAAGTTTGTTTAGCGCTGCTTTCAGAGTCAGATGCATTTATGTATGTTTCAGGTCTGTGTGTGCATCTGTAGTATATCTTGCTGTTGTTGATCTTCTGGAATAATAATAGCTATATTCTTCAGATAGGTTAGAGCTTTGCCAGTCAGGCTACTTTAAACAATTACAATCCTAAACAAAAGAAAAGGCCAGGTCAGCTTATGTATAAGATCAGCAGGATATATCCTCAAAGCTATCAGCAGCTCAGAATGGCACATGCCAATATGGTGGCTTGATGTCAATTATCAGTCTTCCTCTGTCTCTCTATGGACACAATCCAAGCCAAATACAGAGTAATATTTTATCATCCACAATTTTCCTTCTGAGAAGCTAGAACACAGATTTAGAGTTTTCATTTATCTATATGCTGTCTCAGAAACTTGGTCAATTATTTCACTGCTATAGCCCACTCACCTGATCTCCTCTATCCTGAGGTCTAATTTCTTCTGGTCATGATACTATAAAAGCTAAAAACTGCCAACCTTCCTAGACAACTAAAGATGAGATCGATTTTTACCAGAGAGGAGAGAGAGGGAAGAGAGAGAGAAAGAAAGGGAGGGAGGAAAGGAGAGAGGGAGAGACCAAAAGAGAGAGAGTGAACCCAAAGGATTCACCCTTCCCATAAAAACTGTCTTAAGAAAATAATTATTTTAGGGCCAGGGATTTAGCTCAGTGGTTCCGGTGCCTGTCTTGCAAGAGCAAGGACTCAGGTTCGATCGTCGGTAACCACATACAATACCGGGCTGGAGACTCACGCCCAGCAGCAACCAGTACCACATACCATAGTGCCGGGCGTGGTGGCTCACGCCTGTAATACCAGCACTTGGGAGGCAGAGGCACGAGGATTGCTGTGATGTGAGTTTGAGGCTGAGCTCAGGGCCAGCCTGAACTACAACGCGAGACCCTGTCTCAAAAAATGGAAAAAAAAAAATAATTATTATTATTTTAAAAAGAAAACTACAAGAAACTAAAATAATAATTCAACCCTACCATTTTAATTTCCTCCTACTTCCATTGATTTTTCTGCCTCCTACAAACATCATAGTTACACCCAGGGCTCTGCCTCCCAACTCATCCCCACAAACTAGAAAGTGGCAACACACATCAGAAAATTCTCAGCCAGAGCACAAAGCTCCAACCCATCACACTAACAATTCACAAACGTACCATACTATCTTATTTCCCCTCCAGTACAACCAATGTTCAGAAGATAATACTTCTTCTGAATAATCTGTGCTCAAGAGGAAAGAGTTAGGGCTAAAGGGATGAGCTGGTGAAAAAGAGAAATCACTCCACTCTTCCCATGAGACAATAGCCAAACGACTATTTGAATTGATTGTATTCCTCACACCCAAAGAGTAGATCCTGTTCTTCCCAAAACAGCCCCTCAGGAAGGTTCAAATATAAAGAAACTATTTTCTATCTGACCCACCAGCCACTAAATCCAACCTAAGTCTTTGAAGGGTCAAAAGACCAAGAAGCAATCAGATGAACTTCAGAATGGCTATTTACTCAGAACTATACTTGATATTTCAGGAAGCTACACCAAAATGAAATACTGTTACCCTAAGGAGTTTTAAAATGAAAGGGGGAAAACAAAGCCAAGCCTCCAATAGCTCACAACAGACACAGGAAAATAAAAATACTGAGTAATAAATGCTGTAAGATAAAAGAAAATAGTTATGCAGATAAAAATTATTAACAGGATTTGGAGAAGTCTCCTAAATGTTTGCTAATAGCTGTTATTAGCCAAAAAGTACTTCAGGGTGAAAGGGCAGAGAACAATTTCCAATAGGAGAGAAAGAAGGAATACAGATTCGGGATATCCTTCTTGGCCTTCTCAGCTATATCTTGAATGTAGATCAGTCACAGAACACAAAATGAGAAGAAATAAATGGTAAAGTAACAAGACTTCTAAATGTGTACTGATGAAAGAAACAGATCTGAGAAAGGCTATCTAAGATGCTTGAGGAAGGCTGCTAACATTTAACAGGAAAAGCTATAGGCAAATGATGCATTTTTAAAAACATTATAGATAAAGAATTAACAGAAATTCTAATTTACTAGTAGGCCAGGTATGAGAAGCTATTCAAGAAGGGCCAAAGATGACATTTATAATAAAGTCTAGCTTGCTAAGCAAGAATGATAATCCAAACCATCTTAAAGTCACCAAAGATACTGACAAATCACTGAACCTCAGATCTAGGATTCCCTACTAATACCCAGCTTCAATTTTCTTTTGTAAATCCCTTCTCTTTGTCTTTGTTTTCTGGTAGACCATAAATTGAGATTGGGATTTCAGTTCCTACTTCACCTAACTATTAATGTGTCCCCCAAAAACGCTGTTTCTTCATTTTTAAAGTTTAGTTTAATATCACCTACTATTTGCTGAGCTCTATTTACAATGGAAATGTTTAAAAATACCCTTAATTGGTGCAGTGAGTAAGGAAATAAAACAGGTATGTTTTGCTTTAGGGGTAAAAAAGAGAAAGAGAGAGATAGGAACAAGTTCCTCAGGCCAACTTACAAATCCTCCTTTTCTTAGACAGGAATCGCCCGGGGATGAGCTCAACACATACTCCACCATGCTAACGCCTAGTCCCCCACTCTCCGACCGAGGGGACAGAACAGAATTGACCTCACTGTTCACATGGAAACTCTGACCAGGTCTTCTCTGCACCATGATTGGCTGGGAAACTGAATGATCTACAAAAAAGATACACAAGCATGATACAGTGCAGCCAGAGGCCCAAACAAATTATGAGTGATGTCTCATGGATAAACCAATGACTGGGAATCAGGAAGCCTGCCATGTTCCTCTGTGCAAAAATCTCTCTTCTATTACATTTTCACTCGGTACTCTACATAAGCTAAGGAAATGGAAAACACTCCTCATTTATCCTCATTTATCCAGCATAGCAGAGAATATAGCAGTTCAAATAATTGATTTATCTAGCTAAATTAATTAATTGTTACACCTTTCAAGTAGAATATCTTCAATATATTCTATCGGCAATATCACTAAGTAAATATGAGTTTACTGTCCTTTTTAAAAACAATAATCCAACCTTTCCTGATGACTCCCTACCACCATGAGGTTTCCGTGTTCATGCTGTGTTGTGACACAGCACATCATTTTTGGAGTTTTCTATCTCCCTCCTCCCTACAGTCTGTCTCATCTTTCTTGTGCCAGTATCTATCACTACAGGTTCTCCCGCATCCCTTTCTCAGGGGCAGTCTATCACAAGAATGTCTGTGTCCATGATTCCATTTGGCCCCAAGTACATTTTAAGATAAATCATCTCATACACGGTATTCAGGGGCAGGGGGAGAAAAGGAAATATGAACTTCAAATGGCAGGCATAGATTTTCTAGTTCCAAATATGCTGACAGTAGTACAAAACAAAATGTTATAGCTAAAACTATGGTCATTTCAAATAAGACCATTCTTTCATGGCTAGCACTTATATGATTTTTGTGTTCATTATATTTTAGTATATTACATCATATAAGCTCCTTAATGGCAATTATGCTACTGGGCAGGACATTTGCTTGACATGCT
This sequence comes from Petromus typicus, assembly GCA_004026965.1. Classification (NCBI taxonomy): domain Eukaryota; kingdom Metazoa; phylum Chordata; class Mammalia; order Rodentia; family Petromuridae; genus Petromus; species Petromus typicus. The sequence goes on along the minus strand of PVIR01037670.1, from coordinate 3,280 downwards.
TATGTCACTGATGTAAAATTCATGACTTGCCAATTGCTGAGGACAGGAGCTCTAAGACAGGCATAAATCACAGTACAGATGCTAGATCTAGATTACCTGATGTTCCCCAGGCACTGTCTCGCCATTGATCACCCAGGAATATTCCTTTTGGTCCATCTTTGCTGGATTCATCTGTTTCCCAAAACTTTTTACCTGGCAAGAGCTGCTGCAAATTAAAAATAATAGATGCTTTTAAAGAATTCATAAAGGATGAAAGTACAGCAGTCAACACTTTCTTTTAGACAAGGGTACTGAAGAGGCTCACGTGCCCTGAAGGTCTTTAATCAAAGTGTTCTTACTACACAGCTGTGGTCAAAGCACTACTATATATCTGGTAAAAGATAGAAAGAGGCCTAAAGCAAAGGAGGACACTGATTGGACTATCCAATAAAGGTTCAGCTTAAATGTCTCATATGTCTTAAAGGTCTTAACCTATGCCGAGATTTTTAAGGGTGAGGGAAGGAAACTAATATCAACCATATTAATTAGCTAAATGCTTGCTAAGAGGACTCTCTTTGAAAAAGGAAATACTATTAAGCCACTTGTTCTACCTATAAGTGTACTACCTGATCATACAAAGTTATTCTTGCTGGAGTATACACCCAGCTGTGAACCCCAGCTATGGCATGCTACAGGCAAAATTCACTTCCTTTATGCGCAGATACTCTTAACCAAACACTTTTCAACCACAACTTCAAACTATTCCAAAACTTTGAAAACACAGAAGAACTACTAGAACATTACTGAAACAAAAAGTCTCCTATTTTAACAACAGTTGGTAGTGCCATTAAAATGACTTCAAAAATCATTCAGCCTTCATAGAAATTACAGGCCCTAAACCATTGAGAACCTTAAATAAGTTTCAACTAAGGAAACACTAAGTATCCTTCAATCAAAACACAGCATAATTTTACATTAGATCAAAGCATCAGTGATCAAGATTACAAAGGAAAATTTCACCAGAACTCCATTCCTGGTTCTAGTCACTAGCGTTGCTCACTAAAATGTCCCTCATAATTCCACTATTTATACTGTCTTTTCAACTGCCATTTTTCAAAAAATTTAAAATTTGAGATAGTGTTTAATCACTGCTTTTAGACATAAATAGGCATAGAGTTAACACGCTGAACTTCTCAGAGGAACAGAAAATACAAAGCATTTGCTCTACTCCTTGACAATAAAGGTTTTAACTTTCCAATTTATAGCCTTATAACCTAATGATAAGGAAGAAAAACTAAGCTCTGCCCATTCGAATGAATCCTAGTTTTCTGAACATAATTTCTAGGTTTCTTACCATGGTTTGAAACTATTTTTAAGAAGTTCTACGAATCTGTCTTGCAGACATCGTTACTGGCTGACCCAATATGGTTTCTCATGTGTTTCAGGCTTTGTTGCTGTATTTTCTACTCCAACAATATGATAACAAAGATATTTTGATCTGAGATTTAATTCCATAGATGTCTCAAGTTTCTGATGATAACAGGCAGCAGTTAATTCATCTAGGGTCTATTAACTTTGGTGGGTCTAGAGAGAAGGTAAAACCATGAGCAACAGACAGTCCTGATTAAAGATAAGCAGTGGTGTCAGGAAGCTCTAGAGCAGGTAACTGTCATCTGCCCAAGAAATTTACTGAATGGCTCTAGGCCTTCTTCTCTTTTTCACTAATGAGAAAATATTTTTCAAGCTGCTGTGATAATTAGAGATATTGTCTGCCAATGAATGCCTAGCACAATGTCTAATATATTCCCGATTAACGTATTCAGTGGCATCACACGTAGGTGCTTTCAAATCCCAGAAGTGATACTAAAAATCGATGTAAACTATTCAAAGGACAATTAGAGCATCTATGCCTTTAAATATTTTTCCCTCAGTTTCCAAAAATTCTTATCCAAAGATGACAAAAAAATTTCTTTGCCCTTTCCAGCTTTAATTCTGATTTTTTGCCTTTATTTTGAAGATAATGAGAGGAAATAGAAGCCCACATCAACTATTCCTCTGTATACAAAAGAAACAAGGACAGCCACCTGATTTATTGTTTAATTTTACATTGCCTGTAGTCATGGAAAGGGAGTAAAAGTGACTAAAACTACTCTTACCCTTCAATCTTTTAAGTGTTCATCATCCTGCACACAAGTCTGGAAATCTTTCAAAAATGAGGGAGTATTCCCAGAATGCCCCTGCTCAACCAACAAAGAATCTCAGGAAACAGCTTTCAGTCCCAGTACTAGACTTCATATGCAAATTGTCTACAATCTGTTAAATTGCTAACTGAAAGCAGCAGTCTTTGAGCCTAAGGTTTCAAAAAGATTTCTGAGTTCCTATTATCCTTCATTTTTAACTTGTCAGGTTGTCACAATGTACAAAGCCAGGAAAGCCAGGTGAGCATGTAACAAAGTTGTTTCTGGGCTAAATTCTTTCAGCAGGAAGCAACAATACAGCAAACATGAACTCAAATGCTAAAAAGTGGAGATTCTACTTCATACTAGTATTAGATTCAAGTCTCAAAAGAATATGTACCAAAAAGCTATAGAAGCTAGCTCACCAAGAGTCAACAATTTCTCTCTGTGACTTAACAATCAATAGACTGTGTATGTATAAAGGCATATATGTACTCCCAGCACTTCAGGAAGCTGAAGCAGGAGGACTGTGAGTGCACGCCCAGCCAAGGTAACACAGTGACAACCTGTTTCAAAATTTTAAAAAATTAATGAATAAAAACAAGTTAAAAGGGCTGGAGACTTAGCTCATTGTGAAAGCCCTAAGTTCAATTACTAATACCACCAAGGAAGTACTTTTTTTTTTAAATTAATAAATATAAATCCTATTTAGATAGGGGCAGGCCAAAAAGTATGAGAATGCAATTTGATTTGGCAAAGTAGTGATGAGAATGCTATTATCAATTCTAACAGGGACAGAAAATGCAAATTCAGGAGAGATAAAAGAGAAAAGGTGGGAGATGGGTGACAGCTTGCTGAGTGAGGAATTAATGAATTTCAAGGGTGCTCTCCAAATTGAGGAAATGAAAATTATTGAACCACGATGGGGCAAACACAAAAGCAAATTTGGTCAAGCCTTTAAATATCACACAGAACCACATATTTGTATGTGTCTTATTACTCCAAAACATATCCATGTGCACTCAATGAGTAGCAGCATCTGAAATGACTTCTAACAATCTAATCTCCCTCTCCTGGCTGTACAACAGGACCTAACGACTTGCTTTTAAGAAAAAAACATAAGG
>PVIR01037669.1:0-14987 GCA_004026965.1 Petromus typicus | reverse complement strand
TTTTTTCAGTGCACTGCAGAATTTATAGTAAAACTGATCTGGGGTGGTGGTGTACTGAGGGAGATGAGATGACCATACACACAGGATTAGGATAAAGTGTTGCCACTAGAGACTAGAAAATCTTTTTAAAATTAAAAAAAATTTTTTTGAAACAGGGTCTCACTATATTACCCAGACCAGCCTCAAACTCACTGGGTCAAGTGATTCTCCTGCCTCAGCCTCCTTGAGGCAGGAGATTAGAATGTGGCAAACTGGCTGTGCAAGTGGGCGTGACCTGTCGACATGACTAGGATACATTTGCAGAAAAACGTCAAAGCTGTGCAATTGACAGCAGTCAGAGAATAGTATCTTCAAGTCCTCTGGCACAAGATGAAGTGGGTTTTTGATGGGACAGCCTAGATCTGATATCAGGATGGGAATATAAAAGACCTGGCCCCTGCCTTTCTTTCTCAGTGACCTGCTCTGTGTGAGGGTTTATTTCCTTTCTCCAAATCACTCTGCAGAGACTTCTTTTCAGAGCTTTTTTTTTTTTTTGAGACAGGGTCTCACTTTTTTAGTTCAGGCTGGCCTTGAGCTCAGCCTTGAACTCATAGCAATCCTGCCTCTGCCTCCCAAGTGCTGGGACTACAGGTGTGAGCCACCATGCCCGGCACTGTGGTATGTGGAACCCTGGCCCTTGGGCTTGCAAGGCAGGCGCAGGAACTACTAAACTAAATCCCCAGCCCCTCCTTTTTTTTTCTTTTTGAGACAGTCATGCTTTGTAGTCCAAACTGGTCCTGAGCTCACCATGTAGTCCAGGCTATCCTCGAACTCACAGCAATCCTCCTGCCTCTGCCTTCTGAGTGCTGGGATTACAGGCATGAGCCGTCATGCCCAGCTTCATTCTCTTATTTTCTTACCTTTAGCAAATGTAAAACCTTGCTACATTTTTCACTTATCTTATTCAAATCTTTGCTCAGGACAAGGGCTAGGGAGGAGTTTATAGCACCCTGGAACTGTGGTAACCGGCTGTGTAGCTAGGACCTCCGATGTGAGTCACCATGCCTGGCTTAGACTGAAAGATTTTAAGAAGTATCCATCCAATTTCTTTATTTTATAGGTGCACAATCTGAGAACAGAGAAGTAAAGTGAAGTCACTTTAGCAAGGTTACCCAGCAAGTTCAATGACCAAGTCAGGACGCTGAGTTTTTATTTATTTATTTATTTATTTATTTATTTTAGGTTTTTTGAGACAGGGTCTCGCTTTTGTGGTTCAGGCTGGCCCCGAGCTCAGCCTCCAACTCACATCACAATCCTCCTGCCTCTGCCTCCCGAGTGCTGGGATTACAGGCGTGAGCCACCACGCCCAGCACTGTGGTATGTGGTACTGGTTGCTGCTGGGTGTGGGTCTCCACACCCAGTATTGTTATGTGGTTACTGGGGAATAGAACCCGGGCCCTTGCGCTTGCAAGACAGGCGCCGGAACCACTGAGCTAACTCCCCGGCCCCAGGACGCTGAGTTTTGGGTCTTGCTTTGGAACCCAGGCCCTTGCCACTGGTCCAGGATCCTCAGGAGGAGAGGCAGATCCTCTCTGATAAGCTTCTTCCACCATCCTTTGCTTTTGAATCCTCAGTGTTTTCTGCTTGTACTCAAGGCCTGTCTGCTAGGGCGATGATGAGGAAGTATCTCCAGAGAATAGGGTGGGGAGCATTGCGGGTCGATTTCAGCTTTAGAAGATGCTGCTGCCACTGCCGCTGCCTCTGTGCTCATCAGGGATCTTTCTAGCCGCAGGAAGAAGCCAGCAGCCAGCGGATGGGGCTGCGGTGATTTCTAACTGCACAGAAACAGCAGGATGCTGATGTCCCTGACTGGCTCGATCTTTTGCCAACTCAGCCAGAGAGGATGCATTTAAAAGGTCACGTCCTCTAGCACTGAAAAAGGGGATTGAGGGTGCCCTTCTGTAAGGGTGGCCAGCAATGGGCAAGGCCCCTCCTTTTCCTGAGCGAATGCCAAGCACGGTAGAGACTCGAGGCTGGGAGAGAGGAGTACCTTTGCTCCTGAGAGTCCAGAAGGCCTGCCTAGGTTTGAATCATGTTCTATTAGTCACTGGCTGTGTGATGTTTTTGGCTGATCACAGAGCCTCTCTGTTTAAGCTTTGCTGTCTTAAGCAGCAATGATTTGGAGTCTCTTGCCCTGTGGGCCTTGGTCACCTCCCAGGTTGCAGTCACAGGCCCCCTCCCCTGTTTCTAGAAAGATGCCAACAGCTTTCATTTCAGAACAAGCTGAATCTAGCACTATGACTCATCATAGCTGGGTGGGGCACTTAGTACTCATTTAGTGTAATTCTCATTTTAAAGGTGGGGAAACGGAGATCCAGAGGGAAGACAAGGACTTGGAGGTAGAACAGGGGGTTGGCAGGGAGCAGGCAGAAGCCAGAACGGTAATTTTCCAGGTTTCTTGAAGTGCCATCAGGCAGTCAACGGGGAATCCAGGCCATTAGCCCATTTACTGTGTCCTGTTGCAGCTTCCGAAGCAGCGCTCTAAACACATGGGCTGCTAGGCAGCTGCAGTTTTAAACCTAGAAGCTTAAATCAAAGGGAAAGGAAGGCAGGGCCAGCTCTCCCTGCACTGTTGGAGAAAAGCCTCGATAGGGAGAGTGTGGATGTCATCCCTTTTTAGCTGTAGAACATCTTTTACTTTGCATCTGCTTCCCTTTTCCCAAACAGATTTGGCTTGAGCTGGCTTTTTTCCCTTTCTTTTTTCAAGCGAGGCGGACTAATGGGGGAGGGAACGAGGATAGAGAGGTCAGAGAGGCAGCTTGAAATGTGCCAGGAAGTTCCAGAGATTCAGCATCTGGGGCCTGAATCACTTATTTGTTTCATGCACATGTGGACAACTAGGGTTGGCTGGAAAGGTTCGTTCCCATGGATCTGGGATGCTGTAGGCCAGAGTGGTTCAGGTCTGGCCTATAGAGAGGAAAAGAAAGGAAGAGGAATGACTTGGCAAAAGCTCCTGCAAGAGACAGAAGGAAGTGGGAGGGTTTATTCACCAGCAGGATTGCATTTTGCTGGGTGGTGTGGTAAGAGGAGAGGCCAGGCCAGATCCTGTGTTGGAGGAGGGGGAGAAGAAAACTATTTCTAGATTGCTTCCTCACTCACCACATCTTCTACATCCTGGCCAGAGCAGTCTCCAAAATGCATACATTCATTCATTCATTCATTCATTCCACGTGTTCCGTACATTTACTGTGTGCCGGGTCCTGTGACAAGCACCAAGTCCTTACCAAGTCCGGTAAGACAAGATGAAGATCTTTTAATTTTTTGTCATTGTTTCTACCTTGATCTTAGCCAAAAGGCCAAGAAGTTGGGTTTGTTTGTTTGTTTTCCTATTGTTAAAATGTCTCACAGGTTGTCTGTTTGTTTCAGAAAAAAATCTATTTCCTGTGCTGGGTGTGTAGCTGGTAGTAGACCACTTGCCTAGCATGTGCAAGGTCCTGAGATGGAGCCCCATCACTGCAAAAAACAAAACAATGAAAACAAAGAGGACTCACCCGAATCGTTAGCCTGCCATTCCGAACTCTGTGTTTTGGCCTTGACTCCATTCCCTGACCCCTGTCACCTGTGATGCTTAGTGCTCACCCATAAACATTCTAGGCGGAAGTTGCCTCCCAGTCTTGCTGTCTGTCTCTCTGCCAGCTCTCATATCTTACAATCCTTTAAAGGCTAGGTGGAAATGTTAGCAAGCTGCGTGGACCACCTTTTTAGAACTTCCTGTCTATCCTGAAATAACAAAATTTTAAAAATATTTATCACAGTTAACAATTCTAAATACCTTGAAGACAGGTTTCCTGAGGTACAGTCCCTCACAGAAACTCATCTTAGGTTCTCATATATGCTTCATAGCCCATTCCTAATTTTTAAAAATTTTTTACTACTCTTAAAGGTACTCTACAAATTTATTTTGGGAGTTGCTGGAGCCTGAACCTATGACCTACAGCAAGCTATCCCCCATATCCTCATATTTATCTTTTGTTTCATCTACTTTTGGGGGAAAGTGTTCTGTTTTTTTTTACGGCTGTACCCCCTCACTCAGAACAGTGCTTAGAACATAGTAGGTGCTCAGTAGATAATTGTTAATTAAACAAAGTAAGTAAAATAATGCAATCAAAACTGTGGAATGTGTGAGCTATCTAAAATGGGCAGAATACATCAGCTCTCATCAGTGGGTATGACTTTAGTGGAGAGAAGAAAGGGTGGACAACTAACTTCCGAAGACAACCCCCAGTGTTAGGCTGCGAATAGGCATTAGTCACTGAATTGAATCTTTAGCATACCTCTGGAAAGGAAGAAGGGGCCCTCCAGGGTCATCCTGCAGACAGCTGCATCCTTCCTGGAAATTAATCAGTATGCCCAACTGGTATCTTGTCGTTAAACAATTTCACCTACTCAAGCCCCCAAACCTCAAGGTGTGGAGGGGAACTGGAATCTTGCTGAGGCTACTGGGTTATAGTCCTTCAGGGTTTAGCCCCTTAATTCAGCTATCCCATGGGTATGCACGCCTCTAGACAATGGTAGAAGGACAGTTTGGGTCGTCATTTCCCCAAGCCCAAGGTCTGTTTAAAGAAAAAAAAAAAAGTCGGAAATTCTGTCTAGAATTGATGCCTCCGCCTACTCCCACTGCCGGGAGGGTGGTGGTGGAAAGAGGCGTGAATCAGCACACTCTTGGACGAAAGCAGCTCTCATCCCCACCAGGGGTCCCCAGCGGCCGCGGGGTTGGAATACCGCCCTCTGCCCTCCCTCCCCACTTCGGGCTACGCCTGACGGGAGATGTAGTCTCATCGGTCCCTTTGTCTTCGGTCTCCTTAGTGCACCAGCCCGCCAAGGCGAGAACTACAACTCCCAAAACCCCAAGCGCCTAAAGCTGGGAAGAGCGGGGGAGGGGAGCGGAGGACGGTGGAGTGTCTGAAAAAACTGGGGCTAAGGAACTGGGATGAAGTGAGGGAAAGGAAGAGTTGGAGAAATGGGGAGACGCCCAGAAGATAGAGGCAAACCTCGCGGGGCGCCAGAAGACTAAGCCGTGGAAGGGCCCGGGCGGGGCGTGGTGGGCGTGGTCATTACGTCACGTGGCGTGGGCGGGGCCGTAGGGGGTTGTCCGCCCGCCGCACGCACAGCAGCCGCAGCCGCTTCGCGCTGGGTTCCGTGGTCGCAGCTCGTGCCACCTCCTCCGCCTCAGCCCTCGCTTGTGGGTCGGTCCCTCCGGCACACAGGCTCCACGCCGCGCCGCAGCCTCTCTCCTTAAGCCCTAGCAGGCTCTCTCGGTCTTCTTCCTCCGGCAGACCAAGACCGCGAAGATGGTGGACCGCGAGCAACTGGTGCAGAAAGCCCGGCTGGCCGAGCAGGCGGAGCGCTACGACGACATGGCCGCGGCCATGAAGAACGTGAGTGTCTCCTCCCTTCCCCCCGCCTCGCCCTGGCCCTTACCGAGACGCTGTCCTTGGCGCGAAGGCCCCAAGTATGCGTTGCCTGTTGCAATGGCAGGTGACCGCCCCACGTCATTCATTGAAGGGATTGGGGAGGGTCCCCATAGCGCTAGGGACCCCGGCGGTGACGCGGGCTCTCCCCCGCAGCCCCGAGGCCGGGTGGCGCTGCTCCGAGGCCCTCCCCGTGTTCCGGCTGGGGCGGGGTCTTGCAAGGTTGGTCTCTGGAGCGGGGTCCGAGACCCCCAGGTCTGTTTGGCAGCAGAGCCGGGGCCGTGCGCATCCTTTGTGCCCCACTTCCCCTCCTCCCAGCTTAGGCGTGGGGGCTGGGGACCGCATGGATGCGGTTCCTCTTTCTCTGGTGTCTGGGCGGCGCCTTTCCCATTCACTCAGCAGGTCTCCCAGTTTTCCACCCCCCATCCCAGTGTTCCCCACTGCCTCTCCTGACAGATCTAAGGAACCTCCTCGGGAAAAACGTAGGCTATCCGAAAAACCTAGGCTCTGGTACAAAATCGAAAGCTAGCTCGCGTTTTGCTTAACAAAAGCCTCCTCTTTCTCCACTCCCCCGAAACGAATCCTCTAGGCATTTTTAGGAAGGAGGGGACGTTTGTCTCGCTGGCATTTCCATTGATTGTTCTTCACTTGTCATTTCCATTTCTCTTAACCTCTTTTGTATTGAAAAGGGTAGATACTGCCTTTAAAATAAACGTTATGATCTTTAGGCGACTGGTTCAATTTGTGACATATGCTGATGCTTTTCTGAATGCAGGCACGTGTCTGTTGAAATTCCTAAAGTTGAAGAGAATATATTCTGTATGATCTGATACTGCAAACAAAGCGGTGGTGGGGGGCAGTATCAAGTCATTCCAGAAGATTCTGCATTTGTCATATTGCAGAGAGCCTAGACTGGGTGGAGGCTGGGAGGAGTTATTTTAAAGGGAAAAAAGATTTAAAAAAAAATTTTTTTTTGTTTTGTTCCACGTCTCCCGAGCTTTTAAATTTTTAAGCTGATGCATCCTCACGCCGATGAAAAGAGAATACTGATATCGAGTTGTCGCATTTTGTCTGGAATACAGGTTCCAGCCCGTGTCTCTCCATTTTGTCAGCAACACTGCATTTTATTTCATGGCTTGGCAACCACTTTGCTATTAGAGGAGGGGGAAGTAGTGAATATTATAAAACGAAACTAGAAGAATCAGTCTAATTAGTGATACCGGTTTCCCACTATCTTAATATTTAACTTCCTGTCTTATGTAACAAAGGTTTTTACATGCATCTCCCATGGGAAGTGGATGGAGTGTACCTTGCATTTTACATCTTTTAACTGAAACAGGCAGACACAATACAGATTACTTCTTGAATAACTACTCGTTCTGAGCAGCTAGCAGTGCTGAAGCTTTCATAATTACCCCAATTACCTTGACAAAGAAAGATTTTTATCTCATTAAGGAAGAGCTTTGGTTCTGAAATTGGGAATACTGCTGTGTTGAAATGTTGCCATAGTTGTTATCTTATTCCATTTTCATGCTCAAATGATACAAGTTGGAGTTGTTGTAGGAAATCATTGTTGGAAATACCTTTGGTTCCTGTTACTTATTTGGACCCTTAATTTTTCCATATTTCTAGTTTCATAAAGCGAGTGACCTCGCACCTAGATCCATAGCAACCCAGTGATGTCACACAATGACACAGAGGCTGCAATGCACCTAAGGGCTGGTAGGGAGTTTGCAGATGGCATTTGTCCAGGGTAATGCAGAAATTAGCTGATGATCCAGGTAGAATTGAGCATTTCATCTCCATCATACTGGAATTGTACATAAAAATCAGAATTTTGTTTACCCTCCGCCTGCAAATCAGTGACATCTGGAGAAGCCTTTTTCACCACTTGTAGTTTTCTTATAAAAGTTGATGTTTTCATTTTTTTAAATGTTCATCTCATTTTAAAATAGAGTGATGAGAGAATAAAAATAGAGTTTTAAAACAAAAATATTTATAATTATAGTGCAGAGATAGGAGTACTTTTAGGTTATTTCAGATAATTAACTTGGCAGTTTTGAACGCAAACCTTAAAAACTTACTGGTTCCTACTGGGCTAGTTCCAGTAACTGTTAGGGAATAGAACCTATTTTAAAACATTTTATGTTCAGATTTGAGGAGGTTGTCTTTTTGTTCTATTTGGGTTTCTGCTCCTTGACAGAGTATGGAGAAAATCACTGTCTAAAATAAAGAACTGTTTTGCAAACCTGTTTACTGTGATTTTGAAGAAATAGGCCTACATCAGACTCAATTTTCCTCATCTGTAAAGTGGGATGGTATTTACTTTAAAAAAAAAGAACGTGTAGTAGGAGGCGCTCAGAATAGTAACTGCTTACATGACTGTACTTCCTTTGTATGAAAGTTGTGTAGTGCTAGAGGTATCGCTCAGTGGTTGTGTGTTCTTAGCATGTGTGAGGCCTGAGTTTAATCTCCAGCACAAAAATAAGTCCAGAGAACTCAGTGTGCAGAAAAGTCTTGAACTCTCTTTAGAAGGCTGAAATATACTGCCAGGTATGGTGGTGCATGCCTGAAATCCCACCCCTCAGGAGGCTGAGGCAGGAGGATCGAGGAGAGTACCAAAGTTATGACTGCATGATGAGTCCTGGATTGCATAGTAAGGCTCTGTGTCATTTAAAAAAAAAAAAAAAGAAGGCTGAAATACTTCCAGGCATAGCAATGTGTGCCTGTAATCTCAGTACCAGGGAGGCAGAGGCAGGAGGAGAGCAGAATTTGAGATTAGCCTGGACTACAAAGCAAGACTATGTCTTCAAAAAAGAAAAGCTGAAATTCTGATGATGTGGGGGTTAAAATCTATTCTATTTAGTGAAATCATCCCGGTTGTACCAAGGTGACCAGGATATAGATAATGTGTATGCACTGTTTTGAAAAGAAGAGAGTTGTTAGATCAGACAATACAGCCGTCCCTATTGAACAGCATTTTTGCTTTCCTTATTTCATCTACTCAGGGTCATCCGTGGTCCGAAGTTAATTACATGGAAAACTTGAGAAAAATAAATTCATAAGTTTTAACCTTTTTTTATATTTTATTTTGCAAATTGTTTTATTACTAATATCTTATTGTATGTAATTTGCAGATTAAAATTTGTCACACATTCATATGGGGGAAATGATAAAGTGTTTCTGGTTTCTGCCTTAATGTGGGACCCTTGAACTGTCCTGTCCTTGGCTCTTTAATGGCCTCCTGAGAAGTTACTATTATAAACAGGCTACTTCTAGAGTTCATTCCTCAATTTTAAAAAAAGGCTACCTGCGTTAGAGGGGAGAAGAGGTTCTGGGGTACTAATTTCCTTGAAGTTGCTGGGTTAAGCAGTCATAACCAGGCAGTGGGGGCTCGGGTGGCAAAAGACTCAAAATTAGGTTTAAAAACAGATGTTACCCAGTGGAATAAATATTCTTACTATCTAAAATGCTGCATTTGCTCTCTGGTTCTTCTAAGGCTAGATCAATAGCCATTATCACTAATGGAGTAATGACACCTCTAGACTCTTCAGGGGTGGACTTCTGCCAACCATTATTCCAAGTCCTCTGGTTTAAATTGTTTTCATCTTTGGGGTGAAGGGTAATAGTTTGGTTTTTATGTGTTATCTTTTGCAATACTGAAATGAACATTTAAGTATTTAAAAAATTTTTATTTTTAAAATTTATTTTGGGAGGTGTTGAGACAGGGCTTGAACTCAGTTGAGTAGCCCAGGATGGCCTTCAGCTTATGGTGCTACTCCTGCCTCCACCTCCCTAGTGCTGAGATTACAGGTGTGTGCCGCCATCCCAACCCTCTAGTAAAATTTTTAAAGACCTTATAATGTTTTTAATTAATTGAGATAAATGATGTTGCTAAGTGTACATCGTCATTACAGTACTCTGGATTAATAGACCCTGGGTAAGATTTCATCTCTAGTACTACTTGGAGAAGAAGCCTTGTTTATTTAGCCAAGTTCTAAGTTATGAAAATTATTGGAGAAAATGATTTTTTTTGGTTGAGATTAAAAGTCATAAGATTTCAAGTGTACAGTTGAATAGAAATGAATTCATTTCACAGTCTTGCACAACTATTAACCTCTGTCTAGTTCAAAAAAGGAATAAATGGCATTTTTAAAAAACAGTGCTATTCTGGACTACACTGACTGGGTTTCCAAACATGCTCCCATGCAGGAAGTAAAGAAGGGCCCACAGCAGCTCATGGCCAGTGATAATTGGTTATCCTTTTGTCTTGGTTTCAAGCGTCTGACCCTTTTCAGTGTAGATTATTGAAAAAGACTTACGTTTGCATTGTATTTCTGTCTAAAAGAGTCATAGAACTTGAAGCCATATGATATTCACCCAAATAAATAAGAACGATGTGCATGAAATCTGAGCAGATGATTAACCGCTTGGCTGTTGTGGAAGTGTTGATGCTGTTGCAGCTCTCATTCTGCCCCACAGCTCACTTGTTCATGACTTCCCCGCTGTGTAGCTGCCATCCCCTGAGGAACACTGCACAGAGTGTGGAGCTGCTCAGCCTTGGCTGCTGAGCTGATGGTGCCAGCAGAAGGTGTGATATGCTGTCTGGTTCCCAGCGTGCTCCGGAGGCTGCTGGGTGTCCAGTGTCAACAGCCCTGACCTTTTAATTGGCATTGATTAGTGATGTCATCCTACCAGGTTCTGTGGAATGTGGAAGAGAAGCAAGTGAGGACCACTTTTTATGTTTAATGGTCAGAGGGAGAGATCACTTACTGTATATAAATCAGCCTCTTCTCTTTTGCCCTGTTTCCTAAGCTCCTCTCTTAGTGCTTTGGCAGATAGTCCAGTCCTAGCTATGGGGGATATCTCTGTTGCTTTTCTGAGTCATAGAGGCTACCAGTACAGTGCCAACTGTTTTATGGCTATTCCTGTCATAATTATTCCGTTATCGTCTCAAATACCATTTTGGGTGTCAGGTACTTAGATGAACTGTTAAAGATGTCATTAAAAATGGCATCTGTAGGAATTTTAGAAAATTTGAATTTACTCACTTCTAAATTTGAAAACTAGCTTTATGAAAAGTGATCACTCAGTTTTGGTGACACACACCTATAATTCTAGCAGTCGGGAGGCTGAGGCAGGAGGAGTGTTGTTTGAGACTAGCCTAGATTACATAGCCTGACATTGGCTCAAGGCACAAATGATCAACAAAGATTTCTCACAAAAAAGGCACAGGAGTACTTACTTCCCTATAGTCCTAACTGTTCTGGAGGCTGAGACAAAAGTTGGAGTCAGCCTCAGAAACAAACAAGGCCATGTATCCAAAGAGAGTGTTATCTATGTCTATCTTAACTATCTAGCTATCTAGTCCCCCACCATGGTACTAGAGATCCTAACTCAGGACCTTGCACGTGTTAGGGAGAGCCACTGAGCTAAATCCCTGGCCTTAGCGATCTGTTTTTGAGGTAGGGTCTTATGTGACTCACCATGTAGTCCACACTGGCCTTGAGTTCATGATGATCCTCCTGCCTCAGTGTCCACCATGCTAGAATTACAGATGTGTATCACCATCTCTAATTATATACATACATTTTTTTTTTTTTAAGGTTTTTTGAGACAGGGTCTCGCTTTGTAGTTCAGGCTGGCCCTGAGCTCAGCCTCAAACTCACATCACAGCAATCCTCCTGCCTCTGCCTCCCAAGTGCTGGGATTACAGGCGTGAGCCACCACGCCCAGCACTGTGGTATGTGGTACTGGTTGCTGCTGGGTGTGGGTCTCCACACCCAGTATTGTTATGTGGTTACCAGGGATCGAACCCGGGTCCTTACGCTTGCAAGACAGGCGCCGGAACCATTGAGCTAAATCCCCAGCCCCTATACATACATTTTTAATGCATCATAAAATTCCATGCTGGGCATAATGACACATAACGTGTAATCTCAGTACCCTAGAAGGCTCAGGGAGGAGGGTTGCAAATTCCAGCCGCATTTGAACACCTAAATCCCTTGTCAAGAGCCTGACTCAAAAAGGTGAGGTAGAGGGAGGTTGAGGTTGTAGTTCCATGCAGGGGACCTGAGTTCAGTCTCCATTAAACTTCAAAAATAAAATAAAAATCCAAGGCTAGAGAGGCAGCTCAGTGGCGCCACACCTTCCTGACAAGTGCAAAGTCCTGAGTTTGATTCTAGTATGGGGGGGAATAAATAAAAATCCAAAGCTAGGTGTGGTGATACATGCCTATAATCCTAGCACGTGGAAGCCCGAGGCAAGAAGATTGCTGCAAGTTTGAGGCCAGCCTGGTGTAGGTGCACAGCAAGATCTTGTCTCAACCATGTCCTGTAAATCCAAATAAACTCATTGTTCTTACTCTTTTTATCTTTGGCGGTACCTAAAGCCACACTTGGCTAGTATGAGTTTGCCTCTCTGTGGTCTGTCACTGGAGTGTGGTGACGGAGCCATGGCTGGCTGAACATGTATGGACACCAGTTGAAGAGTAGTCACTGACAAAGCTGGGGATGTAAGTGGCACCAAAAAAAAGCAGTGACCTCCCTCCTGTAGGTAAGTGTGACAGCGGCTTCAGCCTGCAGAGACATAGCCAAAAGGTAGTAAGAGGGAGGCTTTGAGGCAGATGCCAGAAGCACTGAGCTAAATACCTGGCCCAAGAGGGAGGCTTTGAAATACAGATTTCTTTTGAGGCTATCAAAATCATTTTGGTGTCCTTAGCTTTCTAAAAGGAGTTAATTGATAAGTAAGCTAAGTTGCTATATCTTAAATATCCCATATCTGATAAAAGAAAAGTGTCCATAGTGCTCCTTTTTCAAGGTTGTAGAAGTCAGCTTATTTTTTTTTTTTCTCTTTTGGTTCTGGGGGTTGAATATAGGGTCTTTGTACCAAGTTAGATTTCTAACCATTTTTGTTTTGAGACAGGATATAATTCCTCAGGTGGCTAGGCTGGATTTCCCCTGCCTCAGCCTCCCAGAGTTCTGGAATTACAGGTGTGTGCTGCCATCTCCAGCTTTTTAAAAAATGTTTGAGGCCGAAGAGTGGTTGATACACACCTAAAATACTTACACTTGTGAGGTTGAGGCCTGCCTGGGCTACATAGTGAGTTCAAGGTCAGACTGCGCTACAAAGTGAGACTGTCTCTAAAAGAAAAAAAGTTACTTTGAGGTAGGTTCTTGCTTAGTTACCTGGATTTGACTCAAACTTGAGATCCTTCTACCTGAGTAGCCAGACTTACAAACGAGCCTCCAGCACTCAGCTGAATTTTTTTCTTTAATACTTAGCATTTAGACTTACAAATTTATGTTTATAAGCCACGAATGGTGGTGTTTATCTATAATCCTAGAACTCAGGAGATCGGGGCTAGAGGATTGCCATGAGTTCAAGGCCAGTCTGGGCTCCGTAATGAGTTTGAGGCCAGCCTGAACTACATACAAGACCTTGTCTCAACCAAAAAACCAAACAAAAACCAAATTTACATTTATAAATGATATTGCTTTGAATATCTTTGTGACCAGATGTTCAAACACAATTTGTATATTAAGACAGATCCAGGGCCAGGAAGTTAGCTCAGTGGTTCTGGCACCTGTCTTGCAAGTGCAAGGGCCTGGGTTCGATCCCCCGGTAACCACAATTTGAGCATTTGTGCCAAATAAGGGGTAATTTTATAAGGAGTAAAATTTCTTACTCACTGAAGAAAACAGATTCATCTGGGTGTGGTTGTGTGCCCCTGTAATCTCAGCACTTGGGAGGCTGAGGCAGGAGGATTGCTGTTAAAGGCCAGGCTGGACTACAGAGCAAGATCCATTCTGAAGAAAAGAAAAAAAAAAAACAAACCATGTTCAAGCAGGTGTGAATGCTGGATTATTTGAAGCCAAGCTTTGTCTCATCTTTGCTGCTTTCTTGTGTTTGAGGCAGTTGCCGTTCTTTCCTTTGACGGAAGCCTTAAATTTACAAGATGAGGATGAGTAGAATCACCCCTCCCCCAGCTCCTCCACTTTCAGTACATTGCAGTCTTGTGCCTGCCTGTTTTCTTGCTCTTTTGGCTCCCTCTGGGATTATTTACCATTTTGGAAGATGGCTTTTTGTCTCCTTAAAATTACCCCTTATTTGGCACAAATGCTCAAATTGCCAGCAAAATCTCTTTACATTCAAATTTGGCAACCTCAAAGTGTAGTTTCTTGCCTAAGGCATTTAATCCAGATAGCAGATAATTTACTTTTTCCTTTGATATTAAGAACGGTGCATGTAAAAAAAAAAAAAAAAAAAAAAGAACGGTGCTTGTGCTCGGGTGACATCCAAGCACCACTTTCCATCTGTCTGTGCTCCAGTGAGGGCGGAGAGTGTCTGTGTGGGTCGTGAGTGGACCCACTCATGTACCTAGGTACATAGGACAGCATTCTGCTATTGCAGGGCCCTCTTTCATGGTGTGTGCATGTGCTTGTGTGTATTTCCTTTTGCAGTTCTGGGGTTTGAATCTAGGGCCTCCTCACTGAGTTTCATCCTCTAGGTCTCATTTTGTAGTTTAGGCTGCCCATATGCTGGGATTACAGGTATGAGCCACCACGTCTGGCATTGTGGTATGTGGTACCAGGGATCAGACTCGGGACTTTGCACTTGCCAGGCAGATGCCGGAACCACTGAAGTAAATCCCTGGCTCCTTAGCCTTTTTTTTTTTTAATTTTTAAATTTTTTTTGTATTTTAAGACAGGGTCTCGCTTTGTGGTTCAGGCTGGCCCTGAGCTCAGCCTCAAACTCACATCACAGCAATCCTCCTGCCTCTGCCTCCCGAGTGCTGGGATTACAGGCGTGAGCCACCACGCCCGGCACTGTGGTATGTGGTACTGGTTGTTGCTGGGCGTGAGTCTCCACACCCAATATGGTATGTGGTTACCGGGGATCGAACCTGGGTCCTTGCACTTGCAAGACAGGCGCCTGAACCCCTGAGCTAACTCCCCGGCCCTTTTTTAAAAAATTTTTGATGTAGGGTCTAGTTACATTACTGTCTTAGTTATTTTTCTTGTTGCTGAAACAAAATACTCCACACCCACAAGTTAATGGAGGAGAGAGAGGTTTATTTGACTCACAGCTTGCAGAGGTTTCAGTCTGTAGTCCACTTGCTCCATGGCAGAGTGGCAGAGGGGCATCACAGAGGAGAAACACATCCCGGCAGGCAAAAGACAGCAAAGACAAGCAAGGAACCAGACAGACTTCTCTGTTTCTCTCCCTCATGTTGTATCCACGCTATCGTGATTAAGGCAGTGTCAAACCAGTCAATGAACTGATGCAGTAATCACCCTTCCTCAATCCTAGCATTGCCCTGAGTCAGTCACACTCCAGATTTCAGCCACTTCTGAAAAACTCCACCTATATGTTGTAGCCTGAGGCTTTGGAGGGCAAAACAGAACCATCACTAAGTGGTCCAGAGTGGCTTTGAACTTGGCAGTCCTTCTGTCCACCTCTCAGAGTGCTGGTAATGTAGGCACATGCCTAGTTTTTGTGCTACTTTTTCTTTTTTTTCTTTTTTTTTTTTTTTTT
>PVIR01037668.1:0-14967 GCA_004026965.1 Petromus typicus | reverse complement strand
AAAAAATTTTTAAAAAACATTCAATTCCCCTGGCAATTCTAGAAGCAGGACATGAATAACTTTTAAAAGGAAAAAAAAAAATCTTTGTTGTTTGCATAGCACAGCTTTCCATTCACTTGGAAAAATTATTAAAATTTCCCTTGAAAAGCAGTGATTGAAATGTTCTAAAAAATTCAAAGAACTTTTTTGAAAATATCAGCTTCAAAACAAAATTTCTCAAGGTTTTTATAAAACCAAAACACCAAAACCCTGATGGGTGTTTTCTTATCTCTGGCCCATGTGCTGTCAATGCATGTAATGTTCTGAATAGTTTGAGGAAAGTACTTTATGGATCAAGGACCCAGATTTCCTAGTACCTTAGCTTCTTGCTGGGATTAAGTCAAACAAGTAAGTTACTTATGTCTGTCAGACAAAGGAATTAACAAAAGTGATAAAATTTTCATTAGCCCAAATATCTATTGCACTGTGCTAAGTATGTAAGAAAATAAGAGAGGAGTAAATCAAGATCAGTATTTTAGATGTTAATAATTTTATATCATAAACTATAAAGTTAAATTTGGTACCATGGTATCTCATTATCTATTTTTCCTCTAGTACCATTAAGGTTCTGAAGTAATTAATTATCAACTTGACTGAGGTTTTTAGATGTGAAATTTTTTTTTGAAATTTTTTTTATGATACTGATTATAAAAAGACATATTTAGTGGCTGGCTTAGATTTGGTTACTTGGATTATCAAGAATTTATGATGATTGTTGCCTTCAATCTTGGCAAACAATAGGAGGAAGGCTTATTCTTTTTAGCATTTCTTCCAAACTTAGGGAAATTTTTGAGAAGACATTCAAATCATGCTATTTCTAGTTTTGTAGAACCAGTTGGATAGCTTGATGATTAAGAGTTGTATTAATAAAAAGAATTGGCTTGATTGATTAATGGAAATAAGATAATTGATTTAGATAATAAAATACATAACTGCTAAAGTGCTGCTTTAAATTTCCTGGATGACATATCCATTCATTTCAGGGAAATGATAATGAACTTTGCTAGGTTGGTTATTGGTACTACCTGTCAATTTTTAAAATATAAATTTAATTCAAATATGCATTTCAGTTGCATAATTGTTTACAATTGTTTCAATTGTGTAAAATTTGCTTTACAGAATAGTTGGTAAGTGAAGAGAAAGTATTTGCACTTCTGGTAACAGGCAAACACACTCAAAAGCAGATCACACATCTAGCATCTGATTCAAGAAAGTAGGCCATAGAAGCCACTTAGCATAAAAAAATACACTGGTCTGGTTCTTCTAGTGCCAGTGTACCCATGAGCCACAGTGATCCTACAAGAGAGACTCAGACAAATTAAGGAGTCATGTTTGAAAAAGATGAAAGTAGCATGCATATTTTTTCTGTCTTTCTAAAGTCCTTAAACTGTGACGTTCTGCTCAAAAGTTCTGGATGCATATTTACTTCCTGTAGCAGCTGTATTTGGAAAAGGAAAGTTGGCCCTGGTGAAATTACATATGACATAAAAAGTAACAAAGATGAAAAAGACACCTTACACAATCACATTTCCACCAGATTCCATAAAAATTATTTTCTAAGTGTGTGTCCCACTTGAGCTGGGTTTGGTTTGAAACAACCAAACAGACTACATAAAGATTATTTCCTCAAGTTATTTTATGCCAAAAAAGTCAAAACATTTTCAAAACTTTGCATGTCTCCTTTCAAAATTCACAATGTAGGTCTGCAGGATGTAGCATAGTGGTTCTGGTGCCTGCCTTGCAAGGGCAAGGTCCCTAGTTCAATCCCTGGTAATCACATACAACAATGCCAGGCCTGGTGACTCAAACACACTAGCAGTCAGTACCACATACCACAGTGCTGGGCCTGATGGCTCACACCTGTAATCCCAGCGCTCAGGAAGAAAAGGCAGGAGGATTGCTGAGTTCAAGCCTGAGTTCTAAACCAGTCTGAACTATGAAGCAAGACCCTCTCTCAAAAAACAAAACAAAACAAAACAAAACAAAACAAACAAAACAAAAAACAGAACAAAAACAACAAAAAATAAAAACCTAAAAAAATCATGTTGTATACAAACACATTATTGACTCTACAAAGTTCTGCAAAGAAAAGTCATTTTATTTTTGTTTAACCTGTAATTTCTTACACTTCTTTAATAAGTAAATCTTCCTTTTGGGGGGGTCAGAGAGCCTCATTTATTAGTACCTGTTAACAAAATAAAATGAAATAAGACAACATCATAGAAGAAAGCACTTGAATAGCCTCTTTTAATGTGTTTTACCAGTGGGTTAATCAAAATGCAATAAATACCTTAGGTTTAGGAAGCAACCTTAAGCAATCTAGTATGAATATGGATCCATGTAGATTTTTAGAGTTGAGTTTGCTTTCCCCATTTTTCTTCCTTCATCTAATATCTAATCCAAAAATATTTTAAAATACTACTGGAAATGGAGGTTCATGCCTTCTTGTCAAATGACAGAATAATTTTTTAAAAGGCAAGGGATATCAAATCAAAGAGAAAATAGGATACTAGCATCCAACAGTACAAGTGAAAATCTTAATTTTTTTGATACTGGGTATCAACTTGTGAACCTCGTGCTCCTAAGGCAGGCACTGGAACCACTAAACTAAATCCCCAGCCTGAAAATCTTCTTTTAAATTGGTCACTACTATTCAGACAAATAATATAGGTTGTATCATGTTAAAAATATACTAAAGCTACAAAAAAATTTAATTGGCCAAAATTTGACAATATCTTTAAGTAAACAGACCATGATAAAACTAGCTCTGAGCTGTTTCATTATTTAAGCCAACCCCCTTTGATGTTTCCATCTGTGTTTCGTGTCGTCCTTTCTGAGGATTGCTTGATCAACCCCTTCATTTTCCCAGTTTGCATTTTGTTCAAGCCTTTTTCCTTTCTGCACATGAATCCTCTTATGGGTTGTACCTGAAGTTTCGTGTGACACACTTTTCTTCTTTGAACTGAGGGTTGAGAACACTTCTGTAGATGATTTACAAAGGCCATTTTGGGGCAGGTGTGTGCTGCTCAGAACAGATATCCTGATGGGCTCATCTCTTCTTGTTCAAACCATGCTAATAGGCAACCAGATTCTGACACATAAAATCACAGCTTTAAAAGCGACTTTGCCAGTCAGCTCAGCAAAATATGGGGTGTGCTATAATCCAGCAAGGTAGATAGTTAAGACTGCAGGACCTCCAAAGACATCAGCAAGAAGGCTTTGGATCTTCTGTTACATCAAAACAATCTCTAACAAATATTAATCTGAATTTTGTTCCCTGAGGTCAGTTACTGTTCTTATAATCTTTTAAAGACATCTATGTGTCAGGACTTAGTTCATTCCGGTCCAGCAACTAGGAATCATACAAATGTTTGTGAGTTGGTTACTTGGCCACTTCTTTTTTTTTAAGGTTTTTTGAGACAGGGTCTCGCTTTGTGGTTCAGGCTGGCCCTGAGCTCATCCTCAAACTCACATCACAGCAATCCTCCTGCCTCTGCCTCCCGAGTGCTGGGATTACAGGCGTGAGCCACCATGCCTGGCACTGTGGTATGTGGTACTGGTTGCCGCTGGGGTGAGTCTCCACACCCAGTATTGTTATGTGGTTACCGGGGATTGAACCCAGGTCCTTGAGCTTGCAAGACAGGCGCCGGAACCACTAAGCTATATCCCCGGCCCTTGGCCACTTCTTATGGAATCAAAACACAAATAAAGAACAATTTGGGTTCCCTGAGAAGAATGTCTGTGATGTTTGATGTTAAAACAGCAGTGTTACATTTTTTCTTTTTACAGAGTGGGATAAGGTGTTGTGAATGCTCACATATTTCTAACTAAATATTTCTGTCATGGTTGTATTTGCATTTCTTTCTTAGGTCAGAATGATGCCTTTTTTCCCCCACTAATATTCAGTTGTATCTTCTTAGGGAATATCCTGGACCTTTCTGTGTAAGATTTTATAACTATTCAAACCATTCATCATTACAGCCTGTTTCCTGAAGCCCCCTCCCCTTTTTTGACACAGGATCTTACTGTACGGTTTAGGCTGGGCTTGAACTCACTGTGTAGCCTAGGGTTTCCTCAAACTCATAGTGATCCTTCTGCCTTAGCCTTCCAATGTTGAGGGTTACAGGTCTTCACCAATATTTTCGTGTTTTGTGGTGATACTGAGTTTGAAATCCTCCCTGGCTAGACAAGTGCTGCATCACTGAGGGTCACCCTAGATCCTTTTCAAGCTGTGTTAACTTGTCTTTCATTCACTCAACAAGTATTTAAGCAACTGCTTTACTTGGAACCATATCAGTCATTAACACATGAATAGACGTACCCTTTCCCTTAAAGGCCTATAGGCATCACACTAAAGAAAAGCAATGTTTTCTTTTCCCTTACTCTTAAGGAAGGTTTCTGCTTAGGGTTCTGGTACACCCACCTGGGTTCCGTCATACTGCAGACTGTACCGATATTGTGTTACCCATGACTTACACAATTGAGAGCAATCCTCCCGTGCTTCACACTTTGTTGCTGCCACTCAACATTGACAATTCCTCAGAATTTCTCCCTCTATATATTTTTTCTGGTAGATAGAATACCACCAAGCAGGCTTAGTAGGGTCCCTGTCTTGTCTCAGGGGTTGATTTGTTCTACTTGCAAAATTATATGTAGAGCAAGAAATGTAGAAAATTGTTACAATAAAATCAAACAAGATATTGGTGGCTAATGAGTGTCTAAGATAATTTAGGTATACGGGTGTGACATTTTTGATTGTTTAAAAATAGTTGTGGTAGATAAAATTGATTTGATATATTCTTAACCTTAAATCAATACTGTGCTTATCATAGCATGAAGCTCAGCATTTTGTTTTTCTTAGTCTTTTTGATTTTCATATGCTACAAATTCTGGCAATCTTTTTTTTTTTTTTTTTTTTTGAGACAGGGTCTTGCTTTGTAGTTCAAGTTGACCCTGACCTCAGTCTCAAACTCACATCACAGCAATCCTCCTGCCTGTGCCTCCTGAGTGCTGGGATTACAGGCATGGTACTGATTGCCTGGCACTATGGTATGTGGTGCTGATTGCTGCTGGGCGTGAGTCTCCTCACCCAATATTATATGTGGTCTCCAGAGGATAGAACCTGGGTCCTTGCACTTGCAAGACAGGCACTGGAACCACTGAGCTAAATCCCTAGCCCTGGCAATCATTTTCAAGAAGTCTTTTGATCAGTGGTATAGTTAGAACAGAATACAATACATCTTCAAATTTCATTAAATTCCTAAAATATTCAAAACTGCATTTATAAATTCAATATTCAATATCAACTTATGGGGACTTCACATTTGAGATAACAATGTTTCTGCTTAAAACATAGTTGACAGCAGTTGCTTGCAATATTCATTTTAAATAAGGATAAAAGTAATTTTAAAAAAATAGTTTAAGTGTTAGATGTTAAATGTAAGCTTAGATAATCAGAAGGACCATGAGATCTGATGTTAGTAGAAAATTATTGAGAGTTTTTGGCCCCACACCAGATCAATTACAGCTCTACTGATGTGGATTGCATTTTAATGGTATCACTAGGTGATCCCTGGGAATCGTGAAATGTGTAGAAAACAATATGCTCGATCATTCTTCATGATCTTTTTCTTTTTTCTTTTTTTTTGAAACAGGGTCTCCCTTTGTAGTTCAGGCTGGCCCTGAGCTCAGCTCCAAACTCACCTCACAGAAATCCTCCTGCCTCTGCCTCCCAAGTGCTGGGATTATAGGTGTGAGCCACCATGCCCGGCCCTGTGGTATGTGGTACTGATTGCTGCTGGGCTGAGTCTCCACACCCAGTATTGTATGTGGTTACCGAGGATCGAACCTGGGTCCTTGTGCTTGCAAGACAGATGCAGGAACCACTAAGCCAAATCCCTGGCCCATTCATAATCTTTTTCTATTCTGGAAAATCTGTAAGCTTTAGAGTGTGTTCTGGAATTATTTCATTTATTACACAGTTTTTTTTTTTTTTCTCCTTTTGGATTGTGACAGACTTCAGTGGCTCAAGACCAATCGTGTTTAGTGTCAAACTATGGTATCAGTGAACTGTGGAACATTCTAGATGAAAGATTCTGAGAAATCAGTTGTTTTAATTACATTAAGGTGAATGTCAATGACCTAGAGAAACACAGAAATGAAGGTGAAATATCTGGTAAAGAGCCTTTCATTATACAGTAAAACTCTGCAGGTCAAGGATTGTGCCTTGTGTCATTCTGTATCCGTGTAGCACTGTACTATAGTTTGCACATAGTAGATGTTGAATAAATATTTATCAATGTGAGTATTTGCAAAGCTAATGAAATCAGAATAACTGTGAAGTCTACCATACACAGAATTGTCTGTCATCTGTTCTGAGGACTGAGACCTTTATGAGAATAGATCCTGGGTAGTTATAACTGGCTGTACTTTGACCCAAAATAGCTTTTCCAAGGGAGTTTGGGGAATTTCAAGTTCTGATAATGTAAAACTGGGCTCTAAATAGAATACAGTAGCCTTTGATCTTTGGGAAATCACTTTTTAAAACAGGGCAAATGACTGAAAAGAAAGGTGACCTAGCTTTGAGAAAACCCAATACATAAATATCAGAACTGCCAAAAGAGATAAATGTTACTGTCAGAAAACTGTATCAAATTTCGATCTTCAAACCTCATTTTTAAATAGTTGTATTAAAAAAAAATTTTTTAGGAATAACATAAACCCTTTCAGGAAACTTCTCTGAGAACTCTATTAGGGAATATTGGAGATTCAATTTATTTCTAGTTTCTGGAATGCATACATACATACATATATGTATTTATAATATATATAGATTTCATATATAACACATACACACACACACATATATATATATATAAATGTCATATGTCATATATATATGACATAAAGGTCAATCTCATTTAGCTACTAATTTCAATGAAAGAAAAACAGCAAGGCTTATAATATTCATTTTAAATAAGGAGAAAAGTAATTTTAAAAAAATAGTTTCAATATTAGATGTTAAAAGTTAGCTTAGATAATCAGAAGAAATATTCATGAGCAAAGAGCTGGCTGAGATTGGAAAAATAGAATATTTTAAATTGATTCAGGTAGTCAGTGAAGAAAGGACCATCTTTTTTTTTTTTTAATCTGGAAAGAGGTGTTCCTAAGACAGATTCCTCAGGGATTATTTGATACCAGTCGAATTTTGTAGAACGCTAATAAGTTTTAATCTGCAGTGAGAAAACTCGGATTTAAAATCAGAATTTAAGATAAATTTGGAAAAATTTAAAGATGGATCAAAATGTAATATTTATATTTTAGATATTTCATTACAATTTTTTTCCTAAAATATGAAATTGAAATTCATTTTATACTCAGTGAATTACAAAAACTATTTTAAGGGTGATGGGAAACTAAGATAGGGAAAAGACATTAAAAGCTACAATTTGAGGCATGTGCAAATATACTATACTTGTGCTATAGATAATCTAAAGACTGGTAGTGTTTTTCAGATTTTTATTTGTCTCAATAAATGAACTAGTCAAGATAATTGGTATATGAGAAAGATGATCTTATTTTAGGGTTAAGATAAAGAAAAGAAAAGAGGAAGGCAAAGACGCTCAAAAGAAGTGCTCAAAAAAAAAGAGAAATGTTCAGGGGAAAAAGGAGTGCTTTGAAAAAAGAAAATACATCCAGCAAATAGAATGTTTCACATCAAGAACAAGAGAGAAGTGGCAGCAAAGTCAATTAGTGCTGTCCTTTCCATGACTTCTTTGATAGTTGATCCAAGTGTTTTCATTTTATCTCATGCTAGAAGATTAACATTAGGTGTAGGTCCAAGGTATTCTTTTATCAGAAGATTATTTCCACATACAGGGCTTTGCTTGATCCCATTTTGGGCTCAGGAGCTACTGTTCTGTGCCTATAGTTAATAAGTATACTCATATAGTAGGTTGTAACCAACTGCTCCAGCCATGTTGCCATGTCCTAGCCTTCTCTTGCACCTGGGTATTGCTAGGAGTGGGAGGCTGATGTTACTTTTTGGTGAAATAATAATGAGAGAAGTAGAATCTAAGTTGGGTCTTCATTGAAGGATTTTTATAGATAGGTACAGAAGATGATAAAGTATTTAGACAAAAGGAACAAATGAGCAAAGATTTACAGTAAACTTTTAATTCCACCATGAGTGTAGCACTGTGTATGTTAGCTTTCTGATACTGTGGCAAACAACTTAGTGGTGGGAAGATTTATATTTGGCTCACAGTTTCAGAAATTTCATGTCATGGTTAGCTGATTGCAGTGTTTCTAGGTCTTTGTTAAGGCTGTGTGTCATGGTGGAAAGGTGTGGCAGAACAAAGTTGCTCATTTTACTGTAGCTAGTAAGCAGAGAGAAAAAGGGGTAGAGACAAGAAATAGTCCCAGAATCATGTTTCTACGTCCCTCTACCCTCAACCAGGGTCTATCTTCTAAATGATCGTTCATTCAGTGCCTTCACAGTCTGTTCAGTTCCCAAAAGCCCATTGGCTGACTTTTAGGGGAAGTCTTACATCCAAATAATAGCATTTGCACACTCCAACAGCTCATGCCATCCAAAGCTCATATTCATCTTATTATGTAATATACATTCATTCCATCTCCAAGAGTTGTCAAATTCTTTTTTTTATTATTATTATCTTTATTGGTACATTAAATATACACATCATGATTGCACTCCATAATGGGGATTTGTACCAGTATAAGACACAACTTAATTCTCATTTTTTCCCATAACCCTACCCACCCTACCACCCCCCATATACATAAAATTTGTTTCCTTACTTTTTTGTTACAAGAGTTGTCAAATTCTTAACAAGTTCTAGAATTAGACAAAAGCCCAAGTGCTAAGTCTCCACTGAAATTTGAGGCAGACTCTCCATTGAGAGCCTTTATAAAAATAAAAATACATACATACCTCAAGATACAATGGCACAGAGTAAACATTCCATTCCAAAAGAGAGGAATAGGAAAATAGGAGTAATCAGGACAAAGTAAGACTGAAACCCATCAGCACAAATGTTAAATCTTGGAGCTCTGTGTCTGGCAACCAGGTGTGTGGTTGCATAATACAGTCCAAAAGGCACACACAGCCCTGCTCTTGTATTGTTGATGGATGCAGACAACATGGCCACTCTCTTGCTTCCTGTAGCTTTTCTCAACAGATATTCCAAATTCTTGATTGTTGACATATGGAAGCACAGAAGGTGAAAAATTACTTAGAGTTGTTTCAGTTTAAATTTCAAAAGGTCCATGGAAAACACTTCACTGAGACTTATCACCATAAGAGAGTCTCAGAAAAACAGTGCTGATCTGAGAAACCCCTGGATTCTGTAGAAAGGTGCACAACTTTTGAATAACCTGAAGATTCTCTTAGTTTTCTTTTCATATGTTCCCAGGTTTCCCTCTAAAGGAAGCCAAAGGCATTGTTGATGAGTAACAATTAAGAGTTCAAAAAACTGATGTTGGTCAGATGTTTCTAAGAAATATTGGAGATGTTACTAGTTGCTTTTTCTCTTTAGATAAAGTTTGATCCATATCGTAGCAGACTAGAAGAAATGAAAGTAAAGTAGCAAAAGGGAAAGTTAGTGAACTGTTCCCATGCACTTTACAATTGGAGGGTAAAGAGAGCCTTGATTTGAAAAACTAGCCTTCAAACTTATGCTAGGTTAGCCAAGCTACTCCATGGCCATTTATGCCCCACACTTGAATGAAGAATCAGACATTCTTCTTACTTTTTAAGGCTTTGTGAGGTTGGTACTCTGTGCTGAGGATAAAAAATTACTCAGAATTGAAGTTTAAACTCCAACAGGCCCAGAAGGATTTTCTCTCTCAGACTCATCAATGTGAGAAGGTCTCAGGGAAACAGAACTCAGAAACTCCTGTTTTTTTTTTTTTTTTAAATTGGCATTTCAGATTTTTTAAAATTGAAATCTTTATTGGTAGATTACATATACACATCATGATTTCATTCATCAATAAGAATTTGTACCAGTATATGACACAATTTAATTCTCATTTTTCCCATAGCCCTATCCACCCTACCACTCCCACTGCATATACATAGACTTTGTTTCCTTTCTTTTTTGTTATAATGCCATTATTTTTCTCACTTCACTCCATTACCCTTTGAGTGTTTTCTATTTCACAATATATAACATACATTCTAGACTCATTTACATCTTTATTTTCTCATACCAGAGAAAAGATACGATATTTACACATCTCTGACCTATTTATTTCAATTATGAGGATGTCCTCAAGGTACGTCCATTTAAGCATAAATGATTCAAACTCATCACTTTTATGGCAGAGTAATACTCCACTCTGTAGAAGAACCACAACTTTCTTATCCAGTCTCCAGGTGATGGACATTTGGGTTGTTTCCAAGATTTAGCAATCACAAACAGAGCTGCTATAAACATAGGTGCCTATATGTCACTGTGATATGAATCTTTTAATTCTTGTGTGTATATACTTAGCAGAGCGATAGCAGGGTGAAATGGGATCTCCAATCCTAGCTTTTTGAGGAATTTCCAAACTGTTCTCCACAGGGCTTGTATGAGTCTACATTCCCACCAACAGTGGAGAAGGGCTTCTTCTTCTCCACAGCCTTGCCAACATTTGTTGCTGGCTAATTCTGAAATGGCAGCCATTCTTTGTGGAGTGAGATGAAATCTTAATGTTGTTTTCATTTGCATCTCTCGAATGACGAGTGATGTTGAACATTTCTTCATATGCTTCTTAGCTGCTTTTATTTCTTCGTCTGAAAAGTGGCTGTTCATTTCAGATGCCCATTTTTGAATTGGGTCTTTAAATTTGGGTGGATTTATTTTTTTGAGCCCTATATATGTATTCTAGATAGTAGCCCTTTGTCTGAGAGGTGGCTGGTAAAGATTCTTTCCCATATTGTTGGTTGCCTTTTCATTTTGCTGATGGTTTCTTTTGCTGTGCAGAAACCTCTCAATAGGATGAGATCCCATTTATAAATTTCTTCTACCAGTTCTTGTGCTATGGGGGATTTGTTCATGAAATCTTTCCCCAAACCAATGTTTTCAAGAGTTTTACCTAACCTGTTTTGTAGCAGGTTTAGTGTGTCTGTTTTAATATTTAGGTCCCTAATCCACTTTGCTTTTATTTTAGTACACGGTGAAAGAGCTAGGTCTAGCTTTAGTCTTTGGCATGTTAAAGTCCTTTTTTTTAATTGTCACCCAAGAGTATGAGAATAAAGCAAGGGAGAAAACTATTTACATAGGAGTTTTGGTCAGAGGAAAAGTAAAGAAAACAAGAGTCTGATAAGCAATGTTATGATGGTATAACACAGTGGACGGGATACGCATGTCTAGAGTAACTTTGTCTAATTCAGCTTGGTTGTCTCCCTATAGATATGCTCTAATCATTAACCATGCATTCTAGGAGCTCTGTGCCATTGGAGCCCTTTGTCTTTGTACTCATGCCAGGGAACCCTTCATCTTTTGTACTCATATCACTCACAACTCCAGGAGGATTCTCCTCACATTTGATATCTTTAACTCAATGGGATGTCTATCTCAGCTTTTGTTTCATTCTTATAACTCCATGTATCACCCTTTTCCAAGCCTACTATCACATTTCTAGGATTTCCAGGCCTTTCAAATATCTACATAGAATTCTCTATGATCTAATTATGGCCAAATTTTTCAAAACCACCATCACATGAATGATGCCAAGGTCTGCCACTGGCTTGAGCAGAAGATAGTCCCTTTTGGATTAAAGCTGCTGGGGCTTTGATTGCCTGCATGGCTAAATGTGGGGAGACAATTCCTCATGTAGTTTGGTACAAGCAGAAAACTCTGGAGCTATCTTCTCAAAGACAAGTTCATACTTCTACACCCTTGAATCTGGAATGGGTGGAATCTTACTAATCCTGCTGATGACTTCGAAGCATCTTTTCTATTGTTTTAATGCAAGGTATTGAATTTCTGTTTAATGTTATTAATTTCTTCAGCAATCATATCTTTGTTGGTTCCAGATTTATAAAAACTGTTTTTATGTCTAAAATGTAAGTTTTTCAACTCTTCCTACCTGCTACTTTCTCCTGCTTTTCACTGCAAATATGGATGAAAGCAACCAGAAATTTTCATGCCACAAGTTTAATGCTCAAAATCTATTCAACTAAATTAATCTGTGACTTGAAAATTAGGGTACAGACAAAATGTCAACAAGTTATTTGCCAGATTGAAACAAAAATGACTACTAGTCTAATTTCCAAAAGAGTCTTTTCTCCCATATGAAACTATGAACACAGACTTTACTGTTCATATTTCCAGTGCACTCTGGTTTTTAAATCATTCATCAATCTCTGCTTACATCATTCTGGGTTTCTCCAGCTCACATTTTCAAACTTTTCAAAACTCCTGCCATAGCTGGGGATTTAGCTCAGTGGTTCCTGTGCCTGTCTTGCAAATGCAAGGACCCAGGTTTGATCCCCAGTAACCACATACAATACTGGATGTGGAGACTCATGCCCAGCAGCAGTCAGTGCCACATACCACAGTGCCAGGAGTGGTGGCTCACACCTGGAATCCCAGCATTCAGGAGGCAGAGGCAGGAGGATTGCTGTGATGTGAGTTTGAGGCTGAGCTCAGGGCCAGCCTGAACTACAAAGTGAGACCCTGTCTCAAAAAACCTAAAAAACAAACAAACAAAAAAAAACCAAAAAAAAAAAAAAAACCCCAACCAACCAACCAACCAAACAAACAAACAAAGCAACCCCCCCAAAATCTCCTGCCATAAACCAGTTTGGTTTGTAAACTATATGGTTAGCTCCAATCTTCTATGTTAGAAAGCTTTCTATGTTGTGTTTAATGGATCTTTTTGCTCATAAATCTTGATACTTATTTAAACAGGAAAATTGTGAAAATTTGATTTATCCATTTTTATCTATAAACAATGATAATACCACAAACTCTAATGAGAAAATAAATATGGTACTTTTGTGTGTATGTGGGAGTCTGTGGAAGAGAACACAGCTAGAATCCTCAAGGCAAACTCTAGTATCCCAACAGTCCTACAGTTGAAGGATTAACAACCAACAAACAACAAAAGTAGTTCCTTGAGGAAAAGGCTGAGCCTGGACTAGGCTCATACTACTCTGAGCAGTGGTAGCCAAAGCCCAAATACTAAAGCAGCAGAAGCAAGAGAAGAAGCCATAACCAAAGCTCACCTGCAACTTTATTTGGTACCAAGCCTTCAACCCATAGTCCTAGCAAGCATAAAAAGGGCAGTCCCACAATAATCCCTATAGTTGAAGATGACATAGGGCAGAGAAGACATCCTTAAATCCCAGTAAATCCCAGTAAGTCTTAAGGTAATTGGTAATTCTTGTAGTTAAAAATCCTAGTGCAGTAATTCTTGTAGTTTAAAATCCCACAGGGTGGGACAGATATCCTCAAATTCAAGTAAGTAAATCCAGTAAGTAAATTTTACATCAGAGTAAGAGTAAGTTGTTTGCAGTTTCCATCATATGAAAACATGACACAGCAAAGTAATTTGGAAGAATGGTTAGCATGATTTATTTTGGCTTATGTTTTCAGAGGTTTCAGTCCACATTTAGCTGGTTCTCTTGCTATGGGCCCAAGGTAAGAAAAGGATAACATGGGAGAAGTATATAGTAGAGAAAAGCTGTTGATCTCATATCAGATGGAAAGCAGAGAGGGGGAGGAGGCAGAAAGGAAGGGGATGGGTCAAGGTATAATCCCAAAGATTGTCTTCTGATCCTCTTCAATTAGATCTCACTTCCTAAGTTTCTATTACCTCTCAATAATGCCGTCAAATTTATAAATGAATTAATTCAGTGATAACATTGCAGACGTGATGATCTGATCACTTCTCAAAAGCTCTATCTTTGGCCTTGGGGAGCTTGAATTAAGTCTTTTATGAAGACTGTACACTCAAACCCTAACGTACATAAAAGTATAAATGGAAAAAAAAATCTGAGAAATAGTGAATATACTAGATTTTTTTCTTTATTGACTTAACTCGTATATTTTAGATACACATCATGATCACATTCAACATTGAGAATTTGTACCTGTACACAATACATTTTGATTCTCATTTTTATCCATTCCCTTGTCCTCTTTACAACACCCCATACATAAGCTTTGTTTCCAACGTTTTGTTTTACCATCAAATTTTTATTTCCCTTTCATTTCCTCTGACTTGATTGCTTTAAAAATATACAAGTAAGAAGATACAGGTCCTTTAACATCAGACTATATGTGATTCTTGCAATAACTAAAATTAAACAGTTTTGAAAGTTCTATCTCAGTGAATTAAGTGGCCGATCATTTCTATGTTTAATTTGTATCCTACAACACACACAGAAAAAAATCACCACTTGGAGAAAGAGTTACAGACACTGAATCATATTATGAGATTTGTAGAAATATTCCAAAGTTTCAAGATGAGAACATATATTTGTGAAGTGGTAAGCAACATTATCACAAAATAAGAGCTGATTATTTGTTGTATAAGTCTTCTTGCTAGTTTTTTTCAAAATGGAGATATCCTTGAGTACATCTAAATTGGATCTCTTTGCCCATAAATTCTGGTATGTATTTAAACAGGAAGCTGTCAAAATTAGATCTATTCAATTTGACTATTAACAATTATAATTCTATCAGTCATCTAATGACAGCACAAACAAATGATGGTTCATTCACCTTCTCTCCTCTAAATGTTGGCTGACTGTTGATATCAAAGGCAGCTGTGAAAGCCACATATCAAAGACAACATAGATCTTAAAAGCCTACATCTCTGACTATGTGAAATGGAATTCTTTTTTTTTTCTTTCCCATTTCTATCCCCATTCCACACCAACTATGACTCTTAATGGACTGAAAAAAAAAA